>SNQJ01S0107540.1:16580-27236 GCA_010110895.2 Picea sitchensis
TGATCTACCTGTAGGTTTTGAAAAACCCCTGATGGTCTGCTAGTGGTGAATGATGAATTGTTGTGAGGATCTTCTTCTTGAGCCCTGAATCTGGTACTAAGTAGACTCTGTCCTTGTAGAATATGACATCATCAATGACCATGTACCTGTCATCCTGAATCTGTCCATCCAGAACCTCACAAGCGAACTTGTTCTTGGAATATTCCACTAACAAGTGGGATTTCCAATCTGCTGAAATCTCCATCAAAGAACATGCCACAGGTCTCCTAGATAGCGCATTGGCCACAATGTTCTTCTTCCCCTTGGCATACTCTATGTCGAAGTTGAATGCCTATACCTTCGTCACCCATTTCTGTTGGCGTTCACTGAGGTCCTTTTGCTCAAGGAAATACTTAAAGCTGTTGTGATCTATTTTGACCACGAATTTGTTGCCCACCAAATATTGTCTAAATTTGGTCAAGGCATGCATGATTTCCAGCATTTCCTTGTCATAAATGGAGTACAACCTCTCGGGCTAAATGAGCTTCCTGCTCTCAAATACAATGGGGTGTCCTCCCTACATCAAAACTACCCCGATACTCTTGCATGATGCATCACACTCTAATACAAATGGTAGAGTGAATTCTAGTAATGCTAACACTAGACATCTGCCCATGACTTCCTTCATGTGATCAAAGGCTTTATGTGACTCATCGGTCTAGATGAAAGCCCCATGCCTGGTAAGATCCGTCAGTGGTGCTCCAAGCTAAGAAAAACCCCTGACAAACCGCCTGTAATAGTTGAATAGCCCAAAGAAGCTCCTCAACTCTATCACATTCCTAGGTGTTGGCCAATCCAGAATGGCCCTGATCTACTCCCGGTGTACCTGTACCCCCTGTGCACTGATGATGTGGCCCAAGTAAAGTAGCTCTGTCATACCGAACTCACACTTGGATTCTTTGGCATATAGTGACTGCACCTCCATGACGCTTAATACCTCATCCAAGTGCCTCATATGCTCCTGCCATGTCTTACTGTAGACCAAGATGTCATCGAAGAAAACCAACACTGATTTCGTCAACTGATCCCTGAATATGTGGTTCATGTAAGACTGAAATGTAGTCGATGCGTTGGTTAGCCCAAATGGCATAACCAGAAACTCGAAATGCCCAAGTGACACTGAAATGCCTTCTTCTCTATGTCCTGCTCTCGGATGTTGATCTGATGATACCCAGAGCGTAGATCAATCTTCGAGAAGAAAACTGCCCCATCCAGTTCATCCATCAACTCATCAATGCGAGGGATAGGATACCGGTTCTTGATGGTTTTCTTGTTCAAGGCTTGGTAATCAATGCACATCCTCATGGTACCATCCTTCTTCAAAACTAAGACAACTGAAGAAGCGAATGGACTGTTGCTAGGTCTGATGTGTCCCATTGCTAGCAATTCCTTAATTGCTTTCTCTATCTCATCCTTCAACCTCCTACGATGTCGATAGGGTGGTGTGATCATAGGTTTGGCCCCCTCCTCCAACTCAATGGTGTGCTCAAACCCCCTGTCAGGTGGTCTCCCTAGTGGAATCGACCCAAAAACCTGTTGATGTCGTCCCACCAAGTTCTTGATCTCTGTATGATATTGTTGTCGACCCTCTGAATCCTTCCGCGTAGTGATCAAGCACTCTACGGCATATGCTACCTCCCCATGTCTGAATATCCTCTCCATCCTCTTGGCCGAAAATGTCTTGGTTGCTCCTGTTGACATGCCTCTCGGAACAACCCTCTTCCCATCATTGTCTTTGAACCCCATCTCCAAGGTTTGGTAAATGGTGGTGATTTTGCCCAAGGTGATCATCCACTGGACTCCCAATACCACATCTATGTTAGATAGGTCAACTACATAAAATGTGTCTCTCACTGTGTAGTTGCCTAACTTTATCTCCAAGTCCGGAACTCTATCTAGACACTCCACTATATCGCCATCTGCTACTGCAACATCAAACCCCTCAAACTCCTATGTTCAAAGTGCCCGTCTTGATACCAATGAAGCATCAATGAAATTGTGGGTGGCCCCACCATCTATTAGGGAGATTGCCCGTTGTCCTTGAATAGTCCCTCTGATCTGGAGAGTATCATGCCTGGGAACACCAAAAAGGGTCGCTATGACTCCTCCCTTTGTTGGTTTTCGTCTGTTAACCTGCTCAAGAGGCTATGGAACTACACGTGGGTGGGTCCCTGCCGGTGTCGGTGGTCTACGGGGAGGCTACTCCTTTGCATGTGTTGACTCCTCCTCTAAGCTAGTGGATCCACTATCATTCTCCTCCTCCTCACTATCCACATTGTCTGCTACCACCTCAATATAATGAATCTCTCCCTTGCCCATGCACCTGTGGCCTGGGACCCAAGGGTCTCTGCAGCTGAAGCAAAGCTTCTTCCTCATAATCTCTCGCCTCGTCTCATCATCCAGCTTCTCCTTACCCTTCCATTCTCTCTGGAATGGCTTCCTGTCTCGGTCCTTCTGTGGTACGAAGGGTTTGGAAAAGGGTTTAGTCTGCCAAATCTCGAGTGCGTAAGATGGCGTCTCACAAGGTGTGAGGCATGTATGCCTTCACCCATCCTCTCAAGGGTTCTGTGAGCCCCTCTGTGAATAACATGATCAGCCTGGGCTCGGATATATCTGTCATTGCCACTGCCACCCGCTGAAACTCTATGATGAATGCCTCTGCTGTGCCAGTTTGTCTCAATTGGGCTAGATCCCTAAAATGGATCTCTAGATCCCTCCTGTCAAACCTGTCCATGAGTCTCTGTGAACTCTCTGTAGGAGGTGATGTGACTATGTCCCAACGTCACCAATCCATGATGCCACCACTCGTGTGCCTCACCCTCCAAGTGTAGGGTAGCGAAGTTGATGGCTTCTGTCTCGGTCATCTGGTTGAGCTCGTAGTACCTGTCTAGCTTTTGTACCCAAGCTCTGGCTGTGCATTTGGACGATCCGTCAAAATAAGGTATAGTGAGCTTACCAACTTTCCAGATGAAATCAATGTTATGTCCCTGTTGCTACTGCTGTCCTCCTCTTTGAGGCTCTCTGGGGCAGTTCCTGAGTCTGAGTCCACAATACTCAACCACGGTCATGTCCTCATGGAAGTCACGGCCCAATGCTGCATACTCCCTCCTGTATTCAACAATGTCCTCCGCCTGAGTGGGCGGCCTTTGTGCTATCGGTTGTTGTGTTGTTGTTGCAGGTGCCCTCTGGAAATCGGGGAACAATGGCCTGGGAATCCTACTCGAAGAGGTGTATGTGCGAGTAAGTGACTAGGTTCTATTGCCTGCCCTTGAGTTCCCCTGTGTTGCATGTGGGGGTTGTGTGCCCCGGGTGCCAACTATAGCCAATCTATCAGTCATCTGCGCCAAAGACTAAGTCATGGCCTGTTGATTGACTACTAGATTGTTGAGTACCTGCATGAAGGTTGCCTCTGGTTCCATGGGGGCCTTACCACTGCCCTCTGGTCTCTCATATCTGTCTCCTAACATCCTCTCTGCCTCATGCTCAGCCTCACGCTATGCCCTTCTCTCTACTTCCCTGTGTGCCTCTTCCTCTTCCTCTGAGTTGAGAGGGAAAGGGGGGAAATCAAGTCTAGGTCTTCTCTCCTTGCGTTTGTTGTAAGTGGCATATTCGTCACCTACGTGCTCACGGCCCTCTGGATCCTCTGCTCCACTCATCGTCTTTAGTCACAAGCTGGCAGGACTAAAGCTCTGATACCACTGTAATATCCCAAATTCGGCTAGTCTAGGAAACTCTGCTAATGTGTGTGTATGATTAATTGTTTACAGCATATAAATAAGCATACAAATAATAATGGCGACAAAAGACTGCAAAGCTTATATTATGATATCTCTGCAGAGTACAAACGTCGAATGCAGCTGAATATAATAAATCACTCGGCTAGATCAGTGACAAAAGGATCTTAGCCGGAATACAATAAGTAAATTAAAACAATAGTACCCGATACTGGAAGAATGTTGCGGGATCAATGGAGGTGATGTGGAATCTCCTGCAAGCTACGACAACTGTTGCAAGCCTAGAAATTTCACCATGGTGGCTAGACCTCTTGTATCGGCCTGGAAACTATCCCAAATAGTGCGCCCTGTTGTCTCTCTCAGTCCTGGTGATTGACCGACCTCTATTGGTAAGCCTGGACCCCGGATGGATCCCCCTAGGGAAATGCACCCCCTCTGGTACTGGAAAACTGCACCCTAGTGATTCCACCGTCGGAATCAGATGATATGTGTCTCAAATTGATCACCCTGGCCTACTGTGAAATGGGTTGGAAGGATTTCCTTGGATCTGATCTAATGATCGCTCGAGAACCCCAAATGTGTCCTCCCCAAGTGTCGCAACTTCAACGGCTGGAAAATGCGCCCTAGATGATTTCTTCGTCGGAATCTGACGAGAAACTGAGCAAAAGATGTGCCTTGCCTTCCTCTCAACTAGGTCAGAAGGGAATCTCTGGATTCTCCCTAGATGGGACAAGTTGACTCAATACCTCCTCAGAAGTTGTGCCCTCACCCTGAATAAGTGCGCCCTTGCTGCTGGAAACTGTGAAATTGTTGCTGAAGACTGATGGAAGACCTGTGTGATCTCCCTGGTGACTAGGGTGTGTCTCTCAACACCGAAATTAGCCACTAGCGTATTCCTCCTGGAATCCACTGAGCTACTTCTCCTTAGATGCGCCTCTCTCCTCAATGACAAGTGAAAATCTGCATAATGATAAATTAGGTCGCTTTACCTTCTCTTATAGCTGCCCAAAACCCTAATTCGTTGTTGACTCTAATTTTAGCTCATTTGTTCTATCTTTAGCTCAAGTTGGCTTAAAAGCGCTTTTAGCCACTTTTAGCTCAATGTCACTTTCAAATTATAACACCCTTGGCTGAAATGACCTCTAGTAACCCTGTTTGCCCCTTTCTGCCCTGGCTATAGTCTAACGGGGCTGTTTAGACCATTAAGCCTCCTTTCTGGAGCTCCTATTTGGAAAGGGACATTACAGTCTCCTGCATGTATAAGGCCTTAAGTGAATACAAATTCAAAATAAGGGCACTAAGGCCAACCAAAACTACTATAACACCACAAACAATTACTCAACCATGAGATTCAAAGAGCTGCAAAACATGGAATAATTGAACCCTATTTGTATATTAGTCAAAGGATTGTTTGCATCATGATGAAGAACATAAGACTGGCTACAATAAGAGGCAAGGTACACAGTGAGGGAAGCAATGAAATAGATCTGGAATTGGGAAGATGAAAGGAAACTGCACCGTAATTCTGCTCTGAAAATTCTATCCTCCTCCCTGAGGAAGGCCCCTCCATGCTGTTTTGTAGAAGCAAGAAGAAGAGGGGAGAACAGGTGTGCCCTAGATGTGAATGAGAGAGGACAGGGTAACTAACTCAAGCCAACCTGCCTGCATGTGCCAGTCAACCCTACATGCACTCGCCCCATAGTAAAATAGGACTGCTAAATGTGGAAACCTGCTCAAACTCTTCACTGAGGCTCTGACTCTTCAATCTCTTTACTGTTTTTCAATTATACCACAGTAAATTCACTCAAAATGGCTCAGCTGAGCGCTACCCTTGTCCACAAACTCACTGTCCCCTAATTATAATGATAGAACCTGCTGGAAATAAATCACTTCAGCATGCATCTGGGAACACATTGCTGTTTACTCGCAGTGGATCACACAAACTGCCTAAAAACCTGTCACTAAAGCAGTTCTGTTACTGCTGTTTCTAATGATATCCATCAAAACCTGCCAAATATAGGTTATTAGAGCACTCTCCCCTAACCTCTGTCTGTTGTCCTGCAATTAGAACTGGTGCTCTGAGTCAATTTCAGCCCCAATACATGAGGCTTTCACCTAAAAATAATAAAGGAACTGCTGGAAATACGAATCCAAGCGCTGGTTTCTGTCCACCAAATATGTCAAAACAAACCAGTAGAACGCATTCCGTTGATATTCCTGTAGACTACTTGCTAATTATAGATCATATAACTACTAGACACGTTTTCTAATGCTCTCCCCTTTTATTATTTCGGTGTTTATCTTAAAAATTAGTGCTGGAACAGGCTGTAAATGGACTCTCTAGTGCTCTTCTCTAGGCTCATGGTTTCTGTTGCTGATTATACACCATAAACCTGTTAGCATAGGCTAATCTAGGAGCTCCTGCAGCAAAAAATAAGCCCAAAGTGTTCTACCATTTAACTGGAATATTAAATCTGCTCAAACAATACTACATCAAGGTGCACTTAACTCAACCATTGCTATCCTGTAGCATGCACACTTCAAAGGATAATACACTCTTCAAATACATGCTGCCAGGAATAAGCTAAGCCATTGATTTCTCTTGGAAGAATATGGCTCATGCAAACACTCAGCAGAAACACTAATTATAATAAAAGGAAGTTGACTTAGGGCTGCTTGGATAATGTTAGCATGGTTACCAATTATAGCCAAGGGGATTAGGGTTTTAGCTAGTCAAAGATAGCAAGGTGGATTAGGGTTGTAAAAATAGAAAAGCTAATGATAAATTTAGAAATCACGACAAGAGGATGGGATTATACATTAGGCCTGACAAACCTATCACAAATGTTAAATATACCAAGGAGGTCGAATTAGAGTTTGAGGATTGACAAAGTTGGAAACATAATTCAGGCTAGGGTTTGACTTAGATGAAAACCCTTCCAATCGCTGCCACTTGTCACACTAAGAACACATCCCCCAGAATTGACTCACCATTCTAGAAACCATTTCATTACTACACACCAGAACCGTGAGATTAGAACTTGTATCTGCGATAAATAGAACTGTTGAATATAATCACGCCAAAAATTGCAGTCTGACTCCTAAAACATAGGAAAAACAGAAAATGAAGAAAACTGATGAGACTGCCGCCAAATATAGCACATCTAAAATTAACAGCGTCTCACATGTCAATGAAAAGTCTCATCAGACTCACTGCTCTGCAAGGAGCCCAAATATATACTCAAAATCAGCTTGTGATCCCTAAAACCCTAACTGCTAAAAATAATAGTGCCATGAAAATGTTTGCATGTCGCCTGAAAGAAGCTCATCAGTAATGTGAGCCCACAAGGACCAATAACATGTGATTAACTCTGACATGCATACATCAGAACTCTGGCTCCTAGAATATGGAAAAACTGCTAAAAATAGCAGTTTCCTCAAAATCTGGTGAAAATGACTGAAACAAACTCTAACCACTGTGAAACTGGATGCGCCTGTCACCAAAACCATCCTGATGAAAGCTAGTTGGATCTAGGGGTTAACAAGCAAATCTAGGGGTTAACAGGTCCCTGGCATAGGGTACCCCATTTCTAAAATAACAAAAAAGATAAAATTTGAAGATACGAAAACATCAAATAAAATGATACAATCTAAAGACTAACTGGAGTTCATCAATCAACATTCTAATCTCAAATTTGTAAATGATACAAAAACGATTACTTCTTTTACCTTTACAAAATTTTCAAAAAGGAGATCGAGAGGAGCGCCTAGGCATCCCGTGTTTTGGGGGGGCGTCATGTCTAGGCACCACCCCAAGTGCTTAACGCCCCCCTTTCCCTGCAAAAGGTTTTGCGGAGTTTTGCATTTTGGGGGACACTGCAAAATGTTTCACGGGGTATCCCGCCATCCCAAGGGAACAAGGGATGCAGGGTGCACATCACCAACCCCATGTAGAATGTCCCCATGTAACACTAGCTTAAACCCATTGGTTTGTCGTGGATAATAACAACTACTAGCATGGAAAATTTAGTATTGTTGTTGGCTACCAATCACCCATTTTCCCAACATATAGCCTAAGAAAAGCAAGAACACAACTGGTTGAAGGTAGAAATCTAATAAACTAAACACTTCATGATTGACAAAAAATAATGAACAACAATATTCAAATGTGTCAAATTATTGGATCATCTGAATACTTATTTCTGTAAATACTATATATAGTAGTCTGCATTGTTCTTTTTAACTTGTAAATTATTAAAACACTACTTTGCATTAAAAAAATTCAACACTCGAAAGAATAACCTTGTATTAGATAAGGTATACCTAAAGCATTTTATGTCTCATATGTTCAACTTCAAGGTATTTTAATTTGCAATGCAAAACTGCACTCCACGATAGACAATTATTGCAAATGCAAACTAGATAAGAATATAATAAGCAAAAAGACAAATGCTCTCCCACTTGAAATCAACTTTTACAAGACATGAGATAAGACAAGATAAGTTTATTAATGTCCATCAAATAACCAAAACTAGATCAATGGCACTATACGGTACAAAAGTGTCAATACAAAGTGAGAGTGCTAAGTCCACATTAAAGGAAGGGAAAAAGAGAAAAAACTGAAATTTGTATTAATGTCCACTAAAGACCAAAATAGGTCAAAGGGACTCATGACTACAACCAAGAATAATAGCCAAACAAAAGAGGGGGTCCAAAAGACCCCCCTAAAATAACATGCAATGAAATGAAAAACGAGTACAAGACTAGGAGAAAACAAAACAACATAAACATAGGCGTACAAGTAGGTTATCCCAACCATAGTTACTAGATTCAGTCGAGTCTACCTGTACTCGCCAAGTTTGAATGACCTGCCAGCATATTTGAGTCAAGTCAAAACCCAGGTTGACTCAGTTAAAACCCGCCCTACTGGCAATTACTGGGCGAGTCAACTCAGACTCAGTCCAAACAGGCCTTATTTTGTGAGACTCGCCAAGGCAATTCTGAGTCAATTCACCAATGGATCTATAAAAGTAGATTTGGGGGTCGCTTTTCTCAATTTTACTCATTGTCACTTTAGATCAGAAAAGGGTTTCATAGCCACAGTCTACAACAGCAGAATCAAAACAACACCATCTACACTACTACTAGAGTTTGAAGTTGAACTTTTAATGGGCACAAGGTACACCATCTAGCTAGGATTATCAGTCCTTGACTCTTTGACCTGCCGCTAGGGCATCAAATATACAACCACTTTTCAAAGCTAGGGTTTTGAGTATTGACTCTTGACATTTGACATTCATGATGGATGGATAATGATATGAATCATTCTTGATGATTAAAATTTGACTGTCTTCAGTATTAGTTATGTTTTGTCAATTGGTTTTCAAACTTCATTCAATGTATCTGCATTATATTAAATGTAATATTTCATGTATAGCGTAAAAATACATTTATTTTTCTTGAAAAAATATATTTTTTATACTTTTCATGCTGCCGAGTCTTTGGCCAAAACAAGTCATGTCCGTAGTTGAGTCTAGTACCAACTATCCCAAGACGGAAAACACTATAAAAGTGAAGAAGCTTCCACCAATAATCAATAAAAGGTCACATTCAATCACATCAAATTGGCATTAACATAAAAGTGAAATCCAAGATATTTATCTACCTCTTAGGGCATTTCTATTTCCGGTTTTTCTAAAAAGCTGAAAGCCAGAGAATGCAGGTTGAAGCATAGCTTTAGGTAAAATAAGTTAACAGAGCAAAGAAGAAAAATAGCTTGCATCAAACCTTAAACGATGGAAAAGGAAGTATTAAGTTGCTCAAGGTTTAAAAATAACCTCTTGAATACAACTACAAACCGGATCATTTTGAGTCTCGGAAATCTTAAGCATCTCCAAGGAATACTTGTTTCCTGACTATTTCTAAGAAAACAAAATCACTGTTTTCATGGATTATATAAATATACAATATGAATAATGTCACAAGAAATATAGAAATGTCATTTCAAGCTACAATGCCCTTAACAATCCAGAAAGATTTGAAATCTATATGCTGCAACATTTACCTCTGTCGAGAATGATGCAATCATTGTAATAGACATCATAACGTGTCAGCCATCCAGCCGTTCCATGGCCACCAAATACTAAGAGCTGTATGGAAAGTAGAGCTACAATTAGAATCTAGGTGACAAGACAAGGTTCAGGCTGCATTCAGATACTTTGCTAACTGCTAGTTGGACTCATTAAAAAGTATGCTTTGCATTGTGTGATTAATTAGCAGCATAAGAAGGTTTTTAAATAATTTTCTTACATGAAAATCCGCAAATCCTAACCAAACTTTAGGAGAGGGCAATCACAATACTGATACAGTAGAATCCGATATACTCTTCTCCCTCCCCACAACCCCCACACACTCAAAACTCCAATAGAAAACATATTAACTTACGAGAAAAGAACAGTCTTATCAAGGAAAGTGCAGTAAGTGTAGATTTTTGAGGAACTATGAGGGTGCCCAACAGGCCTGTCAGATGACCTCTTGTTGGACTCTAAGTTATGTCTCCAAAACTGTCCTTTGCTGCTGTTTTAGGACAGCAAACAGTCAAGTACTTTTCTGCCCCCAAACTGATGATTTAAGTGCTCTTTTGAGGTGCCCTTGCAAGTGTTTTCGTAACCGGTGGTTAGCACATGAAATATACTCAAAACAAATAGCACTCCTCTAGATCTTTACAACTCTTAAATGCTGATCTAACAACTAAGCATGCATGAAATTTAGACACAAGTATTTTTGGTCAACACGACCCTGGATAAAACCGCCCTGGGGAAAACCAGTTTAGAATGAAACTATATATAAGTGATGTTTAAAGCATAAGATACAACAAGTATGC
>SNQJ01S0107542.1:0-29625 GCA_010110895.2 Picea sitchensis
CATCCATCTTTACTTATTATCAACCATGACAAGACAATAATGAGTCATCTTTACATCAAACAATATTAGGTCCATTACCCAAACCTTTGTGCTGTGGGGCTTTCTTCAAGGGTTGACATCAATGACAACCAACCTTAATCATCAATCATAACAAGGAGAAAGGAAATATTTCTATTTAGTTTTTATTAGTTAATACTATTTTTTTAGATTGAAGTAGCAAAAGCACGTGTAAGAATTTTAGTTAAAAAACATATATTTCATTTTATTCCTAATAAAAAAACTTTAATAAAAAAAAAAAAACATATATTTTATTTAATTCCTAAAAAAAAATAGTTTTTTTATTAATTAATAATATTTTTTAATTGAAATCGAAAAGGCACGTTTAAACACTTTAATTAAAAAAAACATATAATTTGTTTTATTCCTAATAAAAAAACTTTAATTAAAAAAAACATATATTTTATTTAATTCCTAATAAAAAAAACTATATCTTTGTAATGACCCAATCCAACGTATCTTAAAAGTAAAGTGTCTTAGTCAATAATTATAATAAATATTTAAAAAAAATATAAGTGTTGTCTATGTATACAAATACACAAAGCAAGCATAACGAAGCCAAACAATTAATTAAGTAAAATATGAGATATTTATATGAAAAATGAAACAATATCGAACAAAACTGTAACAATCGAATTTGATTAATCCAATCTAAAGTAGGATTAGTTACCTTCGGTGCATAACTCTTTCATTGTGAAGATAATTATGAAATAATGATTTATGGCATGTTGCATAACTGTCAATTGGGCAAGGTTCAATTTTTATGAAGGATTTTTTTAGAGCCATGGGGTCACCTTGATGTAGTGGTCGAACGTGTGGTTTCACTAAAAGAGATTATATTAAATATTCTCTTGTGACCCATGCACACATAAGTGGATCAAATCCCACCCCCATGTTCTTCAAATTTTATTAATGTTAGGTGGTTTGACGAGATGGTTAGTTACTCTCCCCACCTGGGTTCAAATCCACAATGAGACCTTGGCCCATTGTGATAAGACTAAAAGGATATGTGCCCCCATGAGTGAGACCCCCTTCGCAGGTGTGTCTCCGGACATATTGGTCCTTGCTAAGAACATTAGCCTAGGGTTTATAGTGGTAGCCAACCAAAGGCCCAGATAATCTTAACCAATTACCAATTTCCATAGATCTAATAAAAAAAACATGTCATAATGCCATATGTTGCAATGAGTGATGAACTCCTTGTTAGAGCTTATACTTACACATGTTTTGTTTCGAGCCCTAGCACTTGTAACATTGGGATTAACAACTTTCACGTTGAGGCAACTACATGAGGACGAGGGGATCCATTGAACATTGACTTCGTCCAGGTTTGATGATCATCAGAAGGCGTAGTTTACTTGTCAACCTAGTATGATGATTGATGGAAATTTGTTGATGGTTATCCCTTAGTATGATGCTTGATGGACATTTGTTGATGGTTATCCCTTAGTATGATGATTGATGGACATTTGTTTATGGTTATCCCTTAATCGTATCATTTGTATGTTGTAAGGTAGAATGACAATAGTGTGTGCATTGTTGAAGTGTTCATGTGCTCGTTAAATAGGAAAATTACTCACAATAAGCTTTATAGATCTTTTTAACCCTTTCATTACATAAACTGTTGTTTGACTTATTGGTGAGTGAAACTATGATAATACTTTAGTGCCAAAAAAAGTTAAGGGTTAAAGACTAATTCTTTCTTCTTGAACTTCAAATAACATAATTAAATTGAGGAACAATTTTGGGTCTTTAAAGTTAACTGATTTTCACCCTATGTGTTTTAATTCTTTATATGTTTCTTTGTGGAACCGATGCCTAACTCAAATTGACTACCTTTTTTGGGTGAGTGCAATTGGATAGATTTCATAGCTCATACTTCACAATGACACAAGTTTACTAATAGAGTTTCCATTGGAAATAAATTGGATTCCATGGGTATTTTAGGTTTATGAGAGCCAAGGGTGCAACTTATACAAGAAATTTCATCAAAGACACATGTAGTAGGGCTATCCCACGTTGGCATATTCTAAACCAACAAGGAATTTTCATTTTAGCAACAACTCAATAGGACAGTGCCAACTTCGATCAGCGTAAGCAAGGATCGAGTGCCACATGGTATCTCCCAAGGTGCCACATCAACGTAATGTAGTTATCAATGAAACGTTGGTAGGACATGTGGACCAATTAGGAGCAACCATGTAGCAGGGTAGCAGTGTTTGCCTAGTCAATAGGGATACTTCATCATATATGTCCCAATCAATGGGTTCCATTTGGGATGCCATTCCATCATTCTAGGTGAGGCTTTATGCATTTTTTCATGAAATTGTTTTGAAGTGTTTGAGCACTGGATTTGCAAAAAGACTTATCTAGGTCCTATGAAGGTTTTCGGTCTACATGGTCAAGATGATTCTTTCCTTCATATTGGCTAATTTACACAAGTCCTTCCCTAGAACAAACATTATATTTAACTACACTTTATAATCGTTTTGGATTTAGGTAACCAAGTGGATTGAATCCCTTATGTTTTATTAAGTGCATAACTCTATCCTTGACTTGACATTGGACTTAGATACAATGCATAAGATTTGGAGTCCATGGGCTTGTTAGAATCATGGGATCTTCCCAACTTCAATGTTTCTAGAGTTATTTAGTGTCTTTCTATCAATAAAGGTCGACTAGTCAGTTGGACTAATTAAAGGTTGTCCTAACCAAGTCAACTAGTGCATAGGTTGAGACATAAAACCTTGATACTAGGCCCACCTAAGGTGATAAAAGTGAACTAAGTATTGCTCATTTTAAGGGAGTTAATTACACGATTGAGTATATATAAATGATCCCATGGATGAATCTATCAATCAATCAAGTGTCTATCCATTTATTCATTCAATATGTTGAGTTATGCTCACTTATGCTTAGATGTTGTAATGATGTCTTTAGACACCACATCTCTCTCTCTCTCTCTCTCTCTCTCTTGGAATTGATAGTTAATAACTTATGCAATTCCTTGGTATTCCAACATGGTATCAAAGATAGTGGTTTTATATCTAGCTTTCTTCTAAGTCAGTTTGGAGGTCATCCATTTCATATGCGCTCTTATTTTAGTGAGATCTCTGAAGTAGAATAACCTCATGTTTAGACTTGTATATTCGATTAGCGTTTGTAGAGTGATTATGAGTTTTAAGAAACAACTTGTGGTTTTAAATAGCCACAACTATAACATGTGGAAAAAATATATGGAAAAACTATTAAAGAGTAAGAATCCCTTTGGCAGTTTACAAAGAATACAGTTCCAAGCCCTAAGGATGAACACAAAAATATTGTTACTAATGGGAAGAAGGACGACGTTGTAGGAGTCATGACAACTTACATATCTAAGGATATTCACTTTCATACAAGAGGGATTGACTTTATAAATCAATCTTGGAAGAAGTTGAATAATTTGTTTGATAAGATTGAGGAAAGTCAGGTTATGCATATTGAGAAAGAATTAACCCTCTCTCCTTTGAAAGAATTGAAGATTAATTTTCTCATGTGAAGGAGATTTAGTTGAAGTTGGTTGCATGTAGAAAGGATTTTGTGAAGAAGTATAGTAATCTTATAGAATTGATCTTGATGAATATGAAAACACCCTATGATGTTTTCTATTCAACATTTTGTTCTTGACGAATCTGAAGACACCCTATGATGTTTTTTATTCAACCTTTTTTTCTTGAGAAATATGAGGACACCCTATGATGTTTTCTATTCAACATTATGTGCTAGTTAGGATTTCAGAGAAGAAGATGGTAAGGACTAGACCTTTTATTTTTTTCTATGGTTTTCTAAGTAGGGCATAAGAAAGTTGCTTTATGAGGGTTGTAATAGCCCCTATGAGAATATGGGCATATTTTCTAAGTGTATGGTGAATATTTAGTAAGTTTACATTTGGTTAATTTTGGAATTAACTTTTTATATAATGAACAAATTAAAAGGTGCACTTGGGTATATCTCCCTAGGAGAACCATGGGGGTAATGAACCAATAAGAGGGGAAGTAGGGGAGTCCATAGTATTATTTTATTTCCATTGACATGTGTCCTTAACCGAAGCCTCTTAATTGTTTTTTCTTATGTTCCCATGTGTTTTATTTCTCATGTTTATGGATGGGCACATATGGTTCATGCAAGATTAGAGTGCATGCAAACATTTGGGATGGGATCTCTTAATATTTAGAATGAAAGTAGTTGATTATTTCATGGGGAGGTATTGCTAAGGTATGTTGATATGATAGTGTGTTGAGAATATATTTCAGCAAGTTTGGGTTATGTTGCCATGGTATTGATGCCATGCATGTATGTGGAAATTATGGCTAAGTTTCTGGGTAATGGCCTAGTTACAACTAATATTCCCTATTCCAAAATTATATATTTTCTTAGTCAACTTATGTTGGACCAGTAGAGGGGAGTGGGATATCTTGAGGGATTGTATAGTAGTGAAGGGGATCCCATTCCTTATGTTTTTCTAGGTTGAGGGGAAAAGAGAGAAACACAATTGGGATGGCTATAATAAAAATGTGTATGAGATATTATATAATTTTCTAATATGTCTAATATTTGAGTTGAGTTAGGAAAAATAGAGGCATAGCTAGTAAATTCACCCGTATTGTTTCATTTCCAAACATGGGGGTGGCACCTACTCGAGTTGGTGCCTATGATTGGGAGCAAAAATTCTCCCATGGAGATATTTTCCCCAAGTGAAATCCTATAACAAATAAATAATTTGATCTTTATTCTTATATGTCGATGACTAATGTTGTTTTTGTTGTTGTATATGATAATTATGTGCTTATTTCATGAGTACATAAGCCCAAAATTAGAATTAGACTTAGGGTTGCACTATGGGATGGCTTGTAAATATTTGTATCCAGATTTTGAGGTTGTTATATCCATGATTGTAATATAGAAGGAATAATTATGTATTTTCTCTATAATTTATTTTTCAGCTATGCCATATGGATGTAATGGGTATTTTGGGTATCCTAGATGATACCAAAATCATGGAGAATATGTACTTAACATTTATGGGAAACATTGGACATGTATGTTATTATGTTTTCTTGTATAAACCAATTGTTAATATTCTATGTACAAACATAAATATTTATGGGTTATATGATGGAATGGTTGAATGTGTACATAGGAATTGAATTAATTTGTAATAGACAATATTATTTCTGTTGCGAAATTTCAATTGCATATAATTTTTGTATCATAATGTTAATTATAACTTAATTATGGAACTAGGTACATTGCAAGGGTAAACTTGAGAATAAACAAAATTCTCATATCCTTAAGGGAAAAGGTCAAAAAAATGATAGAGAACGAGGTCATAGATGCAACCGTGAGAAAGATAAAGATTGTGTCGACTAGAATGACAAGAAGAAGCATGATGGGCATCCATAAATTTAATAAGAATAAGGCTCATTGCAACTATAAAGGAGGGACATGTCAAGAAGACTTGATGGAAGAAACTAGTGATATTTAAGAAAATGTGAAAAGGCTTCAAGGTGAGGTGTCAATTAATTGAGTGATTGACCTACATCATCATCTTTAAGAAGGTAAGGGAGATAACTATAAATTATTTGTTATTAATTCTCCAACATTGCATACTCACACATATAAAAGTGAGTGGATAGTTGATTATGGTTGTACCCATTATATGGCTAAGGATGTGTCTCATGTTTTTTCATTAAAGAAAGTTGTAGAATAAGAAATATTTATTGCATATGGTTATGTACTTAATATTGTTGGTTTTGGTAGGATGAATGTCAGAACAATGTGATTATTGATGTGTATCATGTACCAAGTTTGAGTACCAATTTGTTGTTTGTACCCCAAGTAACCTAGATTGGCAAGAAGGTTGAATTATGGAATATTAGGTTTGTTGTGAAGGATATTAACAATTTATTTATTGTTGTTTTTATGTTTATGTGGTGAGGAGTTTTGCATGTGTTGTTGTTGAGGATACTCTTGACCCTAAATAAACATTGTATAAGTTATGATATTTCCCTAAATAGTATCCAGGACTAACTTTACTCATGGCCAAGATTGATGTCTAGAGTAGAATTTGGCATGTGCAACTCGAACATCTACATTTCCAATGTATGAAAATGATGGTCAAGTTTATTATGATTAATATATTACCAAAGGTAGCTACCCCCAATGGTGTATGTGAAGGGAATGTTCTTGAAACACATCACTAGGTTGAATTTGAGACATGTTAGTCTTTGAGACTAAAGACTTAGTCGGAACTTATCCATAGTGACCTTTGTTACAATTTGTTTATTAATGAGAGGTCGGAGTACCTAGACAATTGAAAAGGCTAAAGAGCCTAGGGAATGCAATGCTTTTAATAATAAAATACATCATTGGCTGCGAGATGGAAACGGATAAGAGTTATAGGGGGCTATGATTCCACGAGAGGGGGGTGGGCTGAGGGTTTGAGACTTTATACTTTTATAATTTTATATTTACCCTTGATTTTAATCAGGAAGGGAAGGTTCATGTGAGTCTCTTGGAGAGGCCAAGTTATTACTTGAAAGTTATATAAACCCTACCTATGGGTTGTTTCAGGGTCAATTATTGTTGCATGATTGTTTTTGCTTCATGTTTTTGGGTTTCTAGTACATTTTGTCCACCTAAGTATTATTCATCGTTACTTTCTTTCTTGCTCACATTGGATCTGGTTGTGGGAATGGGGAGACAAGTTGCTGGAGGTAGTGAGCCATGGTTGTTGGTTGTAGGAACTACCAGTGTTCGAAAAAATATTTGATGCCTATGTGTATGAGAATGCTGAAAATAATGCCAAGACTGTATACAACTGAGAATCTTGGAAGTTTATATCATTGATATTTCCTTGCCAGTAGCACTAGATCCTTGAATTGAGGTGAAGAAACTAAGGGACTGAACGACAGTGAAGGGGGGGGGGGGAGTTCATGCTCTTGGTTTGTGCATGATAATGGGAAAGTGAGCTAGTAAACTGGGTTTTTTGTATGGTTGCGAAATTATGAAAGTTAATTTTCTAGACTGGTTGGGAAAACTAGAGTCGGCCTAGGATCTGTCCTTTTGGATTCATAGCCTTAGCTCGGGGGTGACCCGTTGTTAATATCTAGAAAAATAATGTATAATGATGGGTGGAACATCCAATGTCTACAACCAGTTGGAGAAACTCTTTTCAAAAGATTAGTCTCTCTATGTTTCTCTATGATTTTATTATTCTATGCATTTCATTTATCTCTGTGATATGTTTAAGACATGTTAGTTGTTATTAATTGTTGTGCATGGCTAGTTATGCTTTATCTTTTAATCATCCATGTCTATTGTTATTGTATTTACATTATTATGATCATTATTTTGATAAGAAAGGTATCATAATTTAAAAACCGTCTTAGGAAGGAATTTTTCTAAGGCACCCAGGAAATGGGGAGTGTCACAATGTGGTATCAAAGAAGAAACAAGAAAGAAATTTATGGTTTGTTGATATCATAATAAACCAAAATTACACACCATGTAAAACAATGTGATCCTAGAGAATAACTCCAATATAAATAAGAGATATGAGTTACACAATAACTCCTTAAAGAATAGGATAACCTCCTCCAAATACCCAAATAAATTCATACATCATGATTCACATCTCCTCAATAATGAATAAATGATATCTATATATACCTATTCATACACTACACATGAGGCCCCTTTACTATTAGGAAAATCCTATTACATATATATTTACACATTACATGTACATCTATCCCCATGTATGCCCCCCTTGGGGTCATATCATATATATTTAACCCCATATATGCCTCCCTTGGGTCATAACATAGTACCCTCCTTCAAAAATATTTGTTCTCAAATCTTTGAAATTAAAGGCTTCAGATGTGATGAAACCAAGTAATATGGTTTTATTATGTTCCTTCATTGTTAATTCCATTGATCATGATCCATCTATCCAAAATAAATTATTTCGCTCTTCATCCTTGGTGGCTAGTTGTTGCAAAATTTTCTTTCCTTTGATTCCATGTAGTGTTGTTGTAACTTCTCCAATTTGTATTGGTTGTTGGTCTCTAATAATATCTCATTGAAGAGTGGTTTTGTGATGCCATATTCCATGAATATTGATGAGTGATATGTAAATTGCCATGGATATTCCACTAGAACAATTTGTCACAACAAATATAATAAAATATTGAAAATATTTACTATTAAGGTTATTTTTACTTTAGATCTCCAGAATATTTAGTTACTTATTTTATGCTTATGCATGAAATAGATAAAATGAGGAAAATAGAGAACAATAAAATACAATCACACCATCCACAAATAGACACAAGATATGACCTGGGAAACCCAATACTGGAGAAAACCCAACTAGATGGTGAGGATACTCTGCTCTCTTTTATCTGGTATAGAAATGATGCAAGTACAAAGAAAGAGGCACTCTTTGTGGAGTTTCCTTTGACTTGTGGCCTGTATGGCTACTACATAATCTCTCCTCCTTTGTTATGCTCACATAATACCACTCTTAGATGTTTTTCTCAGCTATGGAACAAGATACGATGAAAAATAATGGAACCCCTTCTTCTCCTAGTGGCCCAATATTTAACATATCCCAATAGCCATCTAGGGGATCTAGACCCCAATTTTCCAAACTAGGACCTACCACTAAAATGGCTCTGCAAGTTTATTCCTCCAATTTTTCCCCTCTAAAAGGATTGAGATAGATGAAAAACAATACAATTATTCAATATGAATAATACGTCCCCATTTAGGGAGGATTTTGGTCCCAAAATCTTTACTAAATGAGGTGTGTTAGCACCGGAAGTCACTCATGGATTGCAGCAGGAGTAAACCCGATACCCATAAGTGTTTAATGTCATAGCTTGTTGGTTTAAATGGTTGGTGGTCGAATGGGCATAGACTCAGATCCTGAATGATGTTCAACACAGGACTGGACATAAAATGTACAGGGAACTGAGGGCCACAACTAACTTCAGTCAGGAAATTGAGTTAAATCGAGAGCAAAGGGAAGACTTGGTGAGAAAATGAGAACAAGATTGCTATGGGCATTCGGCCTTCCAACAACTTGAAGAAGATAAATTCAGGCTTGATGATGCTTTCGATCCTGCGTTTCAGACACTGAAATGTGCCCAAATGATACAATTCCAACATCACGATGATCAAACCTCCATCACCGAGGAACTACAATAGCTCGACTGAATCCTTCAATTCTGAGCCATTCAGTGTAAGAGGGAATAAGGAAACACAGAAAAATGATTAAAACTAGTGAAAACATTGGAGTGATCAAACCTACATCATCCTACAACATTATGACCCTCAATTGAATCCTCCAATTCCTAGTGTTTTAACACAGTGTTTACAAAGAGATGGAAAGCAACCAACTTCTATTAATCTGTCAGTCTCAAATCGATTACATAACTAGAGAACAACTCTGGTGTTACAACATATTACAAAATGGGAGCTCTGCTCTACCCAAAAAACCCTTACCAAAACTACATAACTCCAAATTGTTATCTCCTCAAATAAATCAAGTGAGATTTTTTATTTTAGGTGATAGGATGTCTTTTACAAAGGTATTTTTAAATTTTTTTAAAGCTCATTTCTCAAAGATTTATGCATTTAATAAAGTGTAAATAAATGTTTGTTTAGTTTTTATTTGATCTAATTCAAATCTCAAGTTTCGGTGGCTTAGGCGAACATTTCAATTGTTCATTAGCCATCGAAAGCCTTAGCTTTCAATAGCTTAAACAAAGGAATCCAGGGCTATTTTAGCCACCGAAATCGCAGAAGCGGGGAAAGAGTCAACATTTCCTATCACACATTTCAACCGTCGGGTTTGATGTTTTATGATTGCAATAAGCCGCCAAAAAGATAGGAGAACGAACCGTTCATGACCAAAAGCTGATCTGCATGTGATATAAGCAAATCTTTTCAGATCATTAAGCCATATGCTTACATACCCTCCATTATTACAGTTATCGACCATGACTGCTGAAAATCACCAACCGTTCTGCTGCATCCCTTGTAATCAATGCCACGTTCTAAAGCTCGCCCCAGTTTTCTCATTTCTATCACAACCGAGCCGAATTTTGCTAACTCTACGCTGTGTAACTCTCCCCCGAAATCTGATCCTTTGATCACAGGTGTGCGAAAACATTGTGGAAAATGAAAAAAGGAACATCAACCCTGGGGAAAGAGCTCAATGACATCAATTACCTGGAATCACACCCGGAGGTATGTCAAATGTTCAGGGATGCAGGGTGTTATTTTTTTTGCAAAAAATTACAGAGTTCTCATTAGCAGGTGGCAGAGGCCTTTGCCCTCAATTTCGATGGAAAGAAAGCAATCATAGGCCGTGATGAATTCAAGATAGATGAATCCCTCATAGCTGAAGTGACAAAGCTTCCCACACTAGAGAGAAATGGTTTAAAACTACTGTCACTAAGAATGTTGAATTCGAGACTTATTTGAAACCAGAACACGGGGGTTTGATATGGAAGAAAGACATTCCTGTGTCTTTCCTTGAAGAGAAATGGCAGCAATTATTAAAATCCATAATGGTTTATGTAACTTGTGAAGGGCGATACAACAGAGTGATGATTTACCATTTTAAACTTATGGATCATTTGACTGGTAGAAACCCACTCAATCTGCCCTATTTTCTCCATAGAAGTTTATCCAAAATGGCTCATCAAGTCAAGGTCAAGCCTAATCAAGTTGTAGGTAGATTATCCCACCATAGTCTGATCAAACTTTTGGTTTGTGAGCTGTTGCAAAGAAGAGGAAAAGAATGGAATTACTTCTTGTTCTGGAATGATTTCCAGACCGAGGTTCAGCTAGAAGAAAAAAAGAGTCCTCATTCCAAGAAGTCTTCCACTCCCAGAAGTAGAAAGAGGAGGAGGAGAGCTATCTCTCTAGCCCTAGTTAATCAACCCTCTCCTTCCTCTAAGCTAAGAAGAAATTAAATTTCAATAGCGAAAAAGAAAAGGCCAAAGAATCCATAGTGAACAAAAACATTCTTAATCTTCCTTACACAGACTCGGAGGATGAAGAGAACCAGATTGAAACAGGTCACGAGGATTCAATTACCACAGGGCCTGAAAATTCTATTTTTGTGGATATATACACAACAAGTTATGAGGAGCTTCCATCACCTACACCTCAAGAAGAACAAGAAACACAAATTGCAGATGCCTCATCTACCAAACGAGTGAAGCAAAGTAAATCAAAGGAAATCAAGAAGCTTAAGAGGAAGTTAGCCGAGCAAGAAGTGCTAGAAAGGGTAATAAAATCCAGGTATGAAACCCTGTCAAAGAACTTTGCAGAAAGCAACTCATCCTTGGAAAGATTAGCCCATGAAATCATAAAGGAGAAGAAAAATAAGGACAAGATTGTAAAAGACTACAATAGCTTATGGAGAGTAGCTCAGGGCTTGAAGAAAAATGTCAGGGCTTTGAGAAAACAAGTTATGTCTTAAAAACACCAGGCTCAGACACATGCTTCTCTTGAGACCCTGGCAAAGGTGGTAGTTAAGTGCAATGAACCAGAGGCAACCAATAACCCTACAATTTTTTAGCACGATGCAGAAGCCTAAAAAGATCTATCCTAAGGTGTTTTTGAGCTAAGACAAGGGTATTTTTTGAAATTTTGATAATATTAGGTTTTAGTGGCTTAGGAAAACATATCGATTGTTCATTAGCCACCAAAAGCAGAGCTTTTGGTAGCTAGTTGGTTCGAATTCTATCTACTCTAGCTACCAAAAGCATTGATAAGGCAGAAAGTTAATGGTTTTGCACGGGTCCAAGTTTTCCTTGTCCAAAAACCTCAGAAATGGTTCCAATCGATGGAATATAATTAATGACATCCTTATCAAGAGTCTGTTTTGGTTTTGGAGGTGCTCTACAAGATAAAAAGGTAAAAACGGTTAGCTATTTTCAAGGATATAAGGTTGTTTGACTGTCAACAAGTGTCGTGTTCGACCCCTCCCATATCACATGAGATCCAACAACCAGGATCACTACACCTTCCAAATAATCTGAAGAACATAAAGATCATTTGAGAATTTGAATTTGACTTAGTTTATGGGATCTTTACCTACTTTCTTGGGCCAACTATTGATTTTCTATTTTTGGCAAAATTAGATCCAGTAATCTAGGATCTTGAAACTGTTTGTAAAGGGCTATAAAGCCCAAAACATTTGATGAACAAGGGTTCAATTTTGAGTTCTATAATCCACTGTTATTGTTTAAAGACACTTTCTTTAATATATTAAGCCTGCAAGCTTCTTTCATTGTTATTGTCAGACTCTCTTTTATCTTTGTCTATGCCTATGAGTTGAAATCATTCTTTTGTCTATGTTTGATGGTCCCATGGTAACTGTCATCTTACTTTTGACTGTTAAGCAAGAATCATAAGCATCTTTTGCTAGTTTGTTGACCCATCATATATATTTCCCATGTATGTTTTGGTTAATTGATTGGTTTTCTTATCCATTTGATTTACAAACCTATCTGATAATAGCTCTTGAAGGCCTTGTATTGGATGAATATAGCTAGACTATCTTGAAGATACAATCTAGTGATTTAAGATATTCATCTTTATCCAAACCCACACCCATTATTGATAAAATAGTTACAAAAAGGTTAAGTTACCAAGCATCTCCGAGATACATCCTAGGAGAGTTTCCTGGAGAGATAACAATTTGGCACCATTGCCGGGGAGAGGAGACTGAAGCTCAAATTCCTTGGGAGATGACAAGATCCAACTTTGATGATAGACAAAGTTTGGACACATTTTTGGTTGTAACCATCTATCTTGCGACTCCATTGGAACGAAGTGGCTCCGAGAAGGGCTCATACCAGGGCAAACCAAGAAAGACCACTGGCAGCACCAGTTCCAGATCCTGAGAAGATCATCAGAAGTGGAAAAGCATTGCAAAGACAAACTTCCAGATCTGCAAGAGCATCTAAACCATGCATTTCAGGAAACACTTCTTCTTCTTTTGTATCTAGAGAACCTCTTGTCGAATCCCCTTCTGCTGAAACTTCTAGTTCTCAGAAAATTGAGATTGTGTCAGAAAGCTTGAAGGGTGATGAGCCTTTAATTTCCTCTGATGTTATAGATTCTATTTCTGAGCATGTTACTATATCCAACTTAAGAGAAGAAGTTGTAGAATCTCCCCAAGAAGAGGACTCTTCCTCTTCTTTGAATTCTTCACCAACTAAGCCTATTGAGAGTTTTTTCCATACTCATACCAGTCTGCTCGTTCTTGAATATATTTTACAAGATATTTCCTCTAAGGGTGAAGAAAACTTGGCCTTACTGCTCGGTCAGTTTTACAGAGCTTCTTACTTTCCACCTTATTCAGGAAACACTTTCCAGGGTAGTCATCCTACCAGTGCTTCTCCTTCATTCCTCAATGAAGTAAGACCATCATTGTCCATAGTCTCACCTATCCCATCTCAACCATCATCTACAAAAACGTCTTCCTCTGCATCAACCCCTAAGATAGCCACGGCTGCCCCTTTCACAAAAATGGATCAAATCTTAGCTAATAGGTATGTCCCTCTTGTGTTTCCCAATCCCTTATCATCCATGCTGACAGGAGATTATCAGAAATATATGCCGAAGTTTACTGGATCTAGGGATTATACTACTGAAGAACATATATAATCTTTCTATGCTTAGGCTGAGAACATTAACATTTCACAGGAAGATGTTTGGACCAGAATTTTTGTGCAGAGCTTGGATGGCCAAGATAGGAAGTGGTTCAAAGAACTGCCAGCAAATTCAGTGGCAGGCATTGAGTAGTTAGACGAGGTGTTTTTCAAAAATTGGGGAGAAAGAAGAGATCTCTTGTATTATATTTCTGAATTTGAAAATCTAAGAAGAGAAAATGGGGAGTCTGTTTCAGACTTCACCAAAAGATTTAATAAGATGTTTAGCAAGATTCCTGCAGAGATCAAGGCAACTGATGCATCAACAAAGATCACTTACTCTTTTTCCTTTGATCTAGAATTTTGTTTGATCCTTAGATAAAGAAGGTCAACCACACTCTCGTTAATGCAAGATGCTGCTCTTGAGGTCGAATCTAACATTATGGCATCTCAGAAACTTAAAGGAAAATTTGAGAGAAATAAGTCGTCTGCTGATCCTCCTTCTTCTTGAAATACCAAAATGGAAAAGATGGCAAAGATGATGGATAGTTTGATCTCGGAAATGTCAAAATTGAAAATTCAGAGTCAACAACCAGCAAGAAGTAATAAGCCTAATGCTTATGCTCCTAGGAATCCCAATGCATTCCCTTACAGAAGGAACAACCAATAGGTCCATATCCTTCAAAGAGACAAGAATGTAGCTGATGACCAAAGGATTAGGGCCCCCTTCCAAAATGCAATGCTAGAAGAAGAATAGAAGCTATCTCATGACGAAGTTGAAGAAGAAGACGACATAAATTGCTTTGGGGATGAAAATGACTCCTCCTTATTGACACAAACAGACTATGAGGAGGCCCAGATGGACGAGTAGATTCATGAGGCAAGCATTGAAGAATATTTTTATCAGACAGATGATCAGTCGGGTTACAATTTAAGATCTAAGACTGCCGCTCCAAAGCCATTGCTTGCTGCTCCCAAAAAAAAGAAAGATGTTGTTGCCAAGCAACCTGCTGCTCTTGCAAAGCAGACCTTGAATCTTGCAAAACAACAACATAAGCAATTGCAGCCCCAAGCCAAAGAACAAGTCTCCCTCAGAGCTCCTCTAACGAGGTAAAACCTTCCGATATAATATCATACTCATTTAATTTTGAATCAGAAATTCAGAAGGTGAAAATACCTATCCCATTGACTGAACTTATGAAGAATGACATATTCAAGTCTGCTATCCTGAAGTCCCTTCAACCAAAGATTCCTCTAGCTGCTGATTACGTAAACCTTCAAGATGACAAGCCCACTGTGACTATAGGACCTATGGTAGAAGACCGAGATGACTCTTTTCCACCCTTCTACATATCCCTAAATATCCATGACAATATCCTTCACAACTACTTGCTTGACTCGGGAGCATCACACAATCTTATACCTAAAGAAGTGATGGATGAACTTGGGATTGACGTCACAAAACCTTACCGTGATCTCTTCTCCTTCGAATATATGAAAGTCAAATTCCTCGGCCTCATAAAATACCTTTTCATAAACTTGCCCAGCTGCCAATGAGAAACATGGTAATGGATGTTGTAGTCGCTGATATCCCACCCAAGTTCGACCTCCTCTTGTTGTGTTCATGGAGCAAAAGGCTAGGGGGTACCTTGCAGATGGATATTTCATATGCCATAGTCTCGGTGTTTGGAGGAGAGATAAAGAGGCTTTACAGAGAAAATCAACTTGTCTTCATCATTAGTGATGGAAAAAATTCTGTAAACCATCCCATTTATGCTTTAGACACAGACTTTGGATCATGCATTCTGTAAATAGATGATTCTCAGCCATCTACTTTGCAACTCACAAAGCCTACTTATCAGTAGACTAATGGAGAGAGTACTCCCATGTGGACCATGTTGTTTGATGGTGCCAGTACCAAAGACTCAGCAGGTGCAGGTGTAGTTTTGATTTCTCCTTCAAAAGAGGCTATTCATTTGTCTTTTAAACTTGATTTCAAAACTACTAACAATATAGCAGAGTATGAGGCTTTGCTATTGGGATTAAATTCTTCCAAGGAGATGGGAATCAAAGGACTAAAAGTGTTTGGGGACACGGATCTCATCATATAGCAAGTGAATAGTACTTTCCAAGCAAAACATGTCAGATTGAAAGCCTACAGGGATGAGGTATGGAAAATCAGGGACTCTTTTTCCATTTTTGATATTTCTTATATACCCAGAGCTATGAATCATCTTGTTGATTCCCTTGCTGTCTCAACCAGCATGTTTATTCCTCCCATGCCTCCCAGACTAAATTATGAAATCCAAGTCAAATATAGACCATCCCTGCCTGACAATATCAAATATTGGAAAGTTTTTGAAGATGATGATGAACTTAGTAGATTTCTTCAGGTGGTAGATGAATTTTTTGATATGCATATTGACCAGGAATATATATATATATACATTTTGCATTATGGAATTTGATCTTTTGGGTTCTTATTATTGATCTTAATACATGTATGTAAAGATTGCATCTTATTTAAAATTACAGAGTTGAATTGAAAGTTGAATTTTGAAAAGCTTATCATTTGTTGATAATTTAAGTTAGGAATTTGCATTAATTTCATATTCATTTCTTTTATTTGCTGAGTCATAACATCATTAGTTTCATGACCACATCTTTTGAGTAAACAAAACCACTAAAAGTAACGCTGATAAATTTAAAATTGATTAGAAATGTTTTTACTTTTGAAGGTACACAATATAGCTTAAGATATAGAGCCTTGGATTAGGATTTTTTGAATAAAATTATCCAAGGCTATTAAAATCCACATATGTGTCTGACTGAGGGAGTGGTGAAATACATTGTATAATTGGTTACATCAGGAGGCTCCGCTCACACTGGAGTTAAGAACGAGGTTGTGCGAAGTTGGTTTCAAAGATACCCCTCTAATACCTTCTTAACGTCAGAGATATTTCTGGGGATCTATTTGTATCTGGGTGTCTTGCTAGTGCCTTTACCTTTGTGAGAGGTGGTGCTTTCAAGATTTTGGGCTTTGTTACCCTTCCCATATGGTGGACCTGACTTATGACTATTCACTTGCGCATTGGTTATATCATGGTGGCTTTAGTTTCTTGATAGTGGTAGCCACATAGGTTACTTCCAGGGATTATTCTGCAGGAACCCTAGGTCAGATAAGGATCAAACAACACACAACCTTTATGGAGGATTACCACTCCGGGGGGATTTGACCAACTGCATTGTTAATCCCATGAGGGCCCTTATAACGAATTCTGATACCTCTGATCTTTTGAAGGGAGTCTCAGGCCCCTCTTGGGTGAGGCATACCTAATTTAGTGAGGGAGGCCCCTTTTCAGCCACTATATCCTTTTCATGTGCATATTGGCCCTTTTTTTGTTTTGGTGCACTCTTTGATTGTTAGTTGGCCTTAGGATTTGTTTTATATCTCAATTCTTGAGTCATCGTTTAGCCAGACCCGCTTCTTCGTAGGTCTCACTGTTTGTTGAAGTTACCACCACATCTTGAGTCTTTTCCTTCTAAAAGGCATAAATTTATCAACCATGGTACACACACCTCCACCTACCAGATTTGTGGTCATAAAAGTATGAGTAATGAGTCGAGTCTGAAAGATACTGGGAGACCTTTGACTCCCATACCTACCGTAGTTAATGGAACTCCTCCTACGCCTTCGACCACTACAGTTTTAGTGCCGAAGGTTCCAGTCATCACTCCTATGCAACCTATGGTTGCTATTGAACCTATAGTGACAAAACCTTTTGGGTATATTTTTGGTACACCTAGTTACAATACTCAGTCCATCCCTACAGCCTCTATCCCTTTCTCTTATGGTATGTTGAATCTCACATCGCAATTTTTGTCGTCCATTCCAATGAATAATACAAATCCTAGTGTTGGACTTTTGGGCATGGATCCTCTGCATATTACACTCTTGTTTGGTGGTGCTCATATTCCCCAAATGACTCTTACAATTGGAAGACATCCTCCTTTTCACCCTGGGTCTAATCCTACTCTTAATGCTCCTGGATGGAGTAGTCAACCAGGTGGACTAGATACTACTTATGTTCCATCCTTTACACCTACACCCTCCACACCGATTTCGACCAACATGTTTGGCATGACGAATCTACCTCTATCCTTCAGGTTTCCACTTAGGGGACTTCAATTTCATACTTTGGGAAACCCCCAACCTGGACCTACTCCGGTTGGGGGAAATATTTACAACCCTCATTATAACATTCCTACAGGAATGATGTCGAACCAACCCCTTATGAATCAATTTGGAGGGGGGTTTTACAATCCTGAACAGGGCCATGGTGCATACTATAAACCTTGATGGGATGTGATTCCCCAACAACAACCTTTCCTGGGAGCATGGGCTCATATGTTGCAACCCCAGATCCCTTTTCTATCCACTCTTAATTTTCTATACTTATCAAGATTAATGAATGACCCGGTGCATCATGATCCGTCATGGCCCCCCATCCCCACCAAGATTTCTTTGGATATTCCAAAATTCAAGTGGAAGACTAGTGAGGATCCTGGTGATCACATCACTACTTTTCATCTCTGGTGCTCTTCCAATTCCCTTAACGACAATTCTATCCTCTTAAGATTTTTTCAATGAACCCTCACATGGGTTGTAGTGAAATGGTACATAGAGATACCAGGGGGGACATAAAGTAACTTTAACCAAATGGTTTTAATCTTTCTCAACCACTTCCAGTTGTTGGTTCATTACAATTCTGACATAGAAATTTTGTTGGACCTCCGCCAGGATAAAGCCATCCATATCTCGGATCACATCCAAGAGTGGCCTAGATAGAAGAGGTTGATCAAAGCCTACATTCCTCCAGAGTTCCTGTTTGAATGGTTTCTTGAGTATTTACTGCCTTATATTTCGAAGGGTGTTTCTACATCTGGGGTAACATCTAAAGAGGAAGCGATTTTTAAATCCCAATAGTTAGATCTCATATATGCTTAGTCTGGGATGCTATACAAAATTCTTCCTGATGCACCGAGGTCAAACTACAACTCTAGACAAATGCTAGGGCCTCATGTCGATGCCATTATAGGCTCCACAAATGTTAAATCTACAGACTTGGTGACAAGCCAGTTGAAAGAGTTGTATCTAAGCCACTCTATAGGAGGAAAAGATTTGTCTGTGTCCTCCACTCCCACTCAGTCAGTGGATGTACATTCTATGCAGTCGTCGACCAACCCAAATGGTAACCAACTAACAGGAGGGAACAAAAATAAAGGACATGGTAACAATTGTAAGGGTGGGAGGAATAATAATAATAAACCTAAGGATAATGTTAACAATGATAGATCGAACAATAATTCTAGTGAGGGAAAGAAAGAGAAGCAGAAGGTGAAATTCCCTTGTAAGATTTGTACTGATGATCACCTTACCCACTTGTGCCCAAAACTCAAAGGAACTATGAGGCTCTTATCTCTACCACCCATTGTGCTGACTAATCCTTTTTCGCATAATTAGCACATGGTCTCAATCTCCTCTAATTCTAGAAATATGGCGAGTGGGAATCAAAACCCTCCGACACATGACGACGACCATATATGTGTAAACATGGTTAAGTCTCATATTAATGTAGCCACCCGGTTTGGCGATTATAGTTCTTCACAAGATTTTATAGGTCTAGAGTCCCCCCCTCCTTCATAAGTCCCTTTTCATATCAAAACTCCAGAGCCTCTATCTCGTATTCCAAAAGGAGTACTCAAACTCTCTACCCACAACCATAATGCTAGAGTTTCCAATAACTATTCTATTGTCGAAGATCTGGGTCAAACCCCTTGTGCGATGTCATATTTAGAGGTACTCCAGATGTGTCGTTCATAGAGGAATGCCTTGCTATCTGTGTTAGGAGCTCTAGACCCGTGTGGCTCTAAGGTTATCAAGTTTAATGTTACATATGTTTAGCCTCGCTTGACTTACCATGTGGCCTTCCAAATCCATGTGGATTACTCAAAGTATACCATCAAACGTATTGTTATTGATGAAGGCGCTGCAATGTGCATGATGTCCCTAACCTGTTGGAAAGCCATTGGCTCTCCAAACCTCTCTCAATATCCAACTATGTTGACCTCATTTGATGGTCATTATTTCTGATCCCAAGGTATTCTTCCTACCTTTCTAGTCCAGTTAGGTGGAAAGAAAGTGGAGGTGGATGTGGAGGTGGTTGATGAACCCCTTGACTATAACTTATTACTAGGGCATAATTGGACTTATGCTATGACTGCAGTCGTATCATTCATTTTTCATACTTTATGTTTTCCTCACGAAGGGAAAATTGTGACGATTGATCAGTTATCCTTTGTGCATGTTAGTCCCAATGCATCAGTTGGACCTTTGATCCCCGTGATCGACAATTCTCATCCGACAACTGAGGATATTGGTGTCAGAATGTATTCCTACCTTATGGTTACCTTTGATTTCATGGCACCAATTCATCACATTTATGCCATGTCCAGTAGGTTTTCTTTGTCTATAAGGTTTGTTCCTTTCCACACTTTGCATTTAAACGATCCTTGGACCCTACCTTCCTCAACCATGTCTTGTGAAGGTTGGTCACATATTGGAATGACAATTCCACTATCATTGGTAGAGAAAACGTATCAGGTTGTTCTTGACTCTTCTACCGACCTTGATCCTATCTCCTCGCAGATAGACGAGGAGGATCTTGTTCTTAATCCTTAATGGGACACTTCTTCATCTTTCTCACATGGTTTCCTCGATGATACTTTACCTTCAGATGAAGAAATCTTAAAGGCCATGAATGATTCAGATAGGACATTGGATGATATGCATCATCGCTCTTACTTCCTCCCATAGCTTGTTAGGATTGAACAAGATGATTTTAGATATACCTTGAGTGGGATAGCATATCACACCATAGTTCCAATTGATACGCACAACATTTATGCTGAAGGAAACATGGCGATTATTTATCCTACAATCACGATCGATATCTCTCATGTTCCTGGTAAAATTGAAAAAGTATATATTGGTGAGGATTGTTCGCCTGAAGAAATTCAGATCTACACCGATCTCTTCAAAGAGTTCCGTGATGATTTCTATTGGTCATATGAAGAGATGCCAAGAATTGGCTCTTATATTTTCAAACATGAGATTAAAACCTACTCGAATAATAAACCTGTTCGAAAATGACATAGAGTTGTTAATCCTAGGAAGGCCCCTGTTATTAAGGCAGAGGTGGAAAAAATGCTTAATGTTGGTTTTATCTACCTGGTTCCTTTGACTGAATGGGTATCCAATCCCATTCATGTGAATAAGAAGAACGAAACCATTCGCGTGTGTATGGATTTTTGAGACCTCAATAAGGCCGGTCCTAAAGAGAAATTCTCAACACCGTTCATTGATCATATTCTCTATGAGTGTGCAGGAAGTGAGGTTTTTTCTTTTATGGATGGATTTTCAGGATACAACTAAATTCAGATTAAACCCGAGGATCAATAGTAGAGAATATTTATTTGTCCTTAGGGTACTTTCTCATACTGGAAAATTCCTTTCGGCGTTAAAAACGCTGGAGAAACCTTCCAATGAGCCATGATATTCACTTTTCATAATCTCAAGCATATAGTCGAAGCTTACCTCGATTATCTCGCTGCTCACTCTCGCAAGAGAGTGGATCACTCTACCCACCTTAGGCTAGTTTTTGAGAGATGTCGGTATTATTGCATCTGTTTAAACCCTCATAAGTGAACCTTTTGCGTTAAGTTGGGTCATCTTTTAGGATTATTAGTTTCTAAGACTGGGATCATGGTGGATACTTTGAAGGTTGAGGCAATACTTTGATTTCCTCTCCCGTGCAACATTATTCAGCTTCAAGTTTTACAAGGGGAAGCTAACTTCTTATGCTGGTTTATAGTAAACTATGCCAATATACTAAGGTTTGTATGTATCTCTTGAATAAGGACACTCTTTTTATATGGGATGAGTGAGCCCAAGAATCCTTCAATGCTCTTAAGAAATCCTTGGTATCGACACCTTTGTTGAAGCCTTCAAACTACATTAGAGATTACTTTCTTTATATCGCCACATCCGAAGGGACGACTGGAATGGTTTTAGTTCAAGAGAATGATGAGCTCCATAAGCACGTTGTATACTACCTTAGTCGAAATTTAGTCGGTCTTGAACTCAAGTACTCTCATGTTGAGAAGCTAGCTTTGGATGTCGTACATGTGGTTCAAAGATTGCATAACTATATATTTATTTGCAAAACTACTGTAGTTGTTGATGTCAATCCATTTCAATACGTCCTTACTAGGTGTATCATATGGGGAAAATACAATAAATGGATTTTCATTTTGCAAGAGTTTGACCTCGATTTTGCTTCGGTGAAATCTAAGAAATCGCTAGTTTTTTCCGAGTTAATATCGGAATTCCCTCGATTAGATGAGGATGTCATTCATGTCGTTTCATTCACATATGAACACATTTTCTTTATCTCATCTTCGAACCCTTGGTATGGAGATATTTTGATATATCTTCAAACCTTGAAGTTCTCTCAACATCTATCGAGAGATGATTGACGATGCATATGGTATCAAGTTAAAAACTACCTTATCATTGGCGACACTTTGTATCACCGAGGTTTAGATGATATCTTGTGTCATTCCTTGAATCACGAAGAAGTTGAGTCAGTTCTTAATGACTGTCACAGTGGGGCTTGTGGTGGTCATATATATGGGCTTGCGAAAACCCAAAAAATATTGCGAGCCGGTTATTTTTGGTCATCTATTTTTAAAGATTATGTCAAAGAGTTCAAGAAGTGTCACCCTTGCTAAGTGTTCACTCAAAATATGCGCTCGCATCGAGACCCTCTTCACTTGGTCATCATCGTCGGTCCCTTCACCAAGTGGGGGGTGGATTTTGTAGACTACAACCCATATTCGACTGGGGGGCATTGAAATAGTATCATGGTCGTAGACTACTTTACTAAATGGGAAGAGGCCATGCCTACGATTAAATATCATGGTAATATTTCATATTTTTTTTTGTGTTCAATCAAATTATAGCCCAGTTCGAAATCCTGAGTGAAATTTGTCACTGATCATGGCATTCATTTTCAGAACGAAATGATGAAATAATTAGCATTGAAACTAGGGTTTAAACATGGTCATTATTCCCCTTGCTATCCCTAGGAAAATGGACAAATAGAGGCCGTGAACAAGTCTCTCAAGACCATTTTGTAGAAAACTATCATCTAGAGAAAATTTGACTGGAATCGCATGCTTTACCCTGCACTTTGGGCATACCAAACCTCGGTTAAGACCTCCACGCACGTGCAACGTTTGGGGTTCGAGTCCGGTGGACTCCATAAAATTATGAACAAACAACCATTGCCATTGTGCCACGTGGCACCACTCCATTTGCCCATTAAATTCCACGTGTCAAAAAACCATTCATCCACATCTACCAATCCTAAACTACCACATCAGCATATTCCAACTCAGCATACGGACATGCCACATTAGCATCCGTACGGACTGCACAGTCAACACAATTTTTTTTAAGTGTTTGGTGATTCGAACAAATCGCGATATCTCTCTCATCCGACGTCCGTTTGAACCCAAACGAGTTGTGTTGGGTTCATGACAATGAGGGCTATGGACTTGTTTGTTTTGAGGTAATTCTGAGAACTTTGATTTTTGAGCTAAAATTTGACCCCTGGTCCAGATTTTGATCATAGTTAGTACACAATGTGGAGTCGATCCTTCCTATTGAATGTGAGATCCCTTCACTTAGACTTGAATTTAAGTTCCTACCTGACACTTTTGATCTTGAAGAATGCCCTGTACACTTAGAGAGCCTAGATGAGCAGCGTCGAGATGCCTCTATGGATATTGAAGAAAATAAACGATGTGTCAAGGTTTAGTATGATAATTTTGTCTGTCCTTAGCAGTACACTGAGGGTGACTTGGTCCTCTTGTATAACCAATACAAAGAACCATTGGGGGAAGGAAATTTCAACCCCATGTGTCACGGTCCTTATATCGTGTGATATGTCTTAGAAAAAGGATCCTATGAATTAGAATATTATGAAGGGAACATGCTGGATGAGCCCATAAATGGGATCTACTTGAAAATATATTACGCTTGAGCCCTAAGCTTGGGTGTAACTCTTTGTATACTAGTGTATCTTAGTGTATATATACCTTTTCCTTTTTGTCATCGACTTGCTTATTGAGTTTTCCCTTGGTTTCCAGATGTCAACAAAGTCTCCGATTTGCTTAGGATTCGCAGACGGTGCCAATTGTCATACAGGGAACTTGGCTTCCACTGCTTGGGTCGTTTACTCACCTAAGGTTCAAATGGTTTCTTCAGGTGGTGTTTTTCTAGGGCCATCAATGAATAATGTGGTTGAATATAGCGTCGTTATAGAGCTTTTACACGACGTCATTTCACATGGTGTTTAGTATTTTAGAGGTTCTCCTGGACTTCCAATTAGTAGTATGTCAGTTGAAAGGCATTTACCATGTGTAATATTCTACTCTACTCCGATGATTCCTATGAGTACGACTTTTGGAACGACATTTTTATTTTATTACTTATAAGCACATACCCAGGATTTCTGATTATGTATCTGATGCATATGCTAATTATGTTTTAGATTGGCATTTTTCACATAACTAAAGTAAATAAAACACATTTATCAATGTACACATTGTAACATAGGTAAATCTGAAGACCAAGGTTTTTTATATATTTCATTCTCCAAAATATGGTGTTATAGTAGAAAATTGGGGATCACACCCTCAAAATACATATGCAGTCAATCGATACAATGACCATGACATATATGCCTATAACAGTGGATGTGTCATGATATCATACTATGGCATTTATGACACGTTAGAAGAGTCACACCCAAGCACAGAGAATACCCACCACCTGTTGTTGCAACGTCTCTGGAAGATCCTCTACCTGAACCATTGGAATCATGTGCATCAAACGATACAAGTTCCCCTGCACATTTTCAATCACTCTCTATGCATATCCTCCTACTGTCTCATCCGCCCGGTTCCTCCACTGGTGTCATGGGAATCCAATCGGCCATCGCGGACCTACATCTGCACAACAAATCATTTTTTTTTAAATAATTGACACCATCCAAAAATATTTTCATTTTTTGTATTCTTTCTAAAAAACACAAAAAAATGAAATATATTTTAAAATTGTTTCATACCTATATCCCTGTAGATGGAGCCTGGTGGAAATAGAATGTTTGGATCTCCTTTGTAGTTGATCCCTGCATAAGGGTAGTCATCCATGGATATCATCTTCCAACGCCACCAAAAGAAGAACTCATCATTGTAGGGGGTTGGAACCCTACCAACTCCCAACCACCTCATCACCTTGGTCCACCATGACATGGTTGGAACATGCATTATATGTCGAACAATATCGACTCTAGGTCTTAATCCCAGAACCCGCTTGAAGAAAAAAATACACAAGATAGATGCAAACCCGAAGTTCCTCTTCCTACCTTGTTTGAAGTTTGTTAGATGGCTCTTCATGTTATTGAGTAGTGAGGTGCACCAATCATAGACTATGAGTCATAAATAATCCATGGAGTAGAACATTAGTGGCCTTGATTCCTGGTGCAACGAGGCCGACCCCATGATCTGAGTTATCATGAGAAAGACTATATTTAAACTCAGGTTATTGATCGCTCTAATAGGGAGTTGGCTCCCTACCTTTTCTGTGCCTACAATAGAGTGAGTGGCGATGTAGTCCTCTATGTTCATGCCACTCCCAGCTCCCTGGGATTTTAGGTTCACCACCTCACCCCGACGTGACAATCCTGTAAGAAAGTAAATATCCTCAACTTCAATTCTCAATGGTTTCCCATCGAGGTTGAAGGTCTCTGTATCTAGATCGCAAACGTTCACCAACATTTGGAGTAGCCTCACTTGATCCCTCATCCCTTTGAGAGACAAAAATTTGTAAATCCCACATATTTTTAATGCTAATTGGGCTCCTAGATCTCTTTCCACTGCAGCATCAACTTCCTCATGCTCTCTTTGTCTCCATTCAAGTAGCATCCTGCAAGAATAAACCTAATTTTTGAGTCAAATTCTTTAAAAAAACAGTTTTTGGACTTGTACATGGGATGTTGTGGTAACAGTTGCATGTAGGGTTGAATATACATGAGTTGGTTTTTCCTTTCTCACATAGATTCCTCCATATACATGACTCGATGATCTACAACCCGCATACACCCTATTTCCTAAATTGTGCCTTAAAAAACTCAAAAAATGAGGCCTAATTAGAAATTCTAATCCACTAGAAATGAACAAGAGGGTAAGAGTACTTACTTGGTCTATGGTTGTCTATTTCATCGCTCGTTGCTCCTGCAATCAACACTTGAAGGTCATGGCAAAATTGGTCCAAAATGCACTATTTGGGTGAAAATGTGAAATGGTATGGTAAATATTGGTTATTTTTACTATTTATAGAAAACATTTACCCGCTTTACATAGCTTTTGTTAATATTTTTTCCCAGTGGACTAATAGTGTAGTGGAAGGAATTGGTTTTGGTAGTTTTGTCCAGGGATTCTTGCAGTTTCTAGCCTCATGTCACACGTTCGTGACTTTGGCAGGTATTTTCTTTTACCAACATATAGGATAGGTCGTCGCTCCACTTCACACACTTACACTATCCTATGAATTTGATTCATATGCCTTAGGTACGAAACTATTTGTTAGTGACACAAAACCTTCTCTCTGCTACTAGAAGTGTCATTAGTGAATGGTAGAGGCATACCAAACATGGGTGCCCTAGTTAGAAACTTTGTGCCATTTGGTGCCCATATAGAGCTTTTTTCCATAAGACCAGGAGTCTCGTATAGTTGCAATATGACTTTGTGTTTGAACCTCATATTCTCACTCATAAGAATTCTGACCTATACCTATGGTACTTCCATTGAGTCTTGGTTAAGCTCTTTTTCGAATCCATTAAAAAGAAAAAAGATTGACGAGTGAAATTATGTCTTTAATAATCGTTAATTGGATTTGAAAGGATGTTTATTTGGTGTAAGTTTAACCCTTTTTCGGACCAAGTAGACTAATTTTGAAAAAAGAATACTCTAGTCACTAATGGCTAGAAGAGTTATCCTCGGTCTTTTTTTATACTTTTTTGGGCCTAGGGGACTAAAGTTTTGAAAAGGGACATTCTTTGGCGTTACATTGCAATGGCACTCTATTATCCTGCTTGCAGTATTGAGCCTATTGTCAGTTCCTGCTTCCTCACTATAAGCCTATTACCTCAACAGTTTGCATCATCATCCAAGCAGAGACTTGTTTATATCCTTCGCAGCTTGACACCCTATACCCCAAGAGGAAAGATCCCCCCAAGTGTCCATATCCTGCATGCACCTCCTTGCATTGAGCATAGGTATGTTCCATTGTTGGAAACAATTGCTTACTCGCAACACTTGTTTCCTCTCTTGTATCATAACATTCATTTTTCTATGAAAAAAAAAAAATGACAGGCGGGAAAAGAATATTATCTCATGTTGGTAGTAGTCGTATCGCCTTTGAACATAGCACAAAATTTTGAGTCCACCTTTAATCCAAAGTTTGGTTTTAGCATGACCTTAGGAAGTTGATCTCATTACTTAGAGTTTACTCTTCCCACTGGTTACTCTTCCAGTCCCTATGGAGATTTTTATCGGTGCCTCCTACATCATAAAGTTTCATTATCAAGTCTATGATGTTAGAGCCCTACATATGTCTCATGCTCTTATTCAAAGGATGTGTATAACCCTATTTCTTGCATTTCTCAGAACTCTTGAATTTTCATATCGACCATACCCTCAGTGTATCTCAGAGTCACATAAAGTTGTAGTCCTACCGTGCACCATGGTCCTACTTTAATTATGGGTAGGTAACCTTGAACCTAGCAGTCGACATCTCCTCATTGGGAATTGACTGGGGGGTTTCCCTTGTGTTCGATGGCAAGAAATCTATTCACACATTGTGATTCGTGCAGTGTCTTGGATGCCATTAGCCTTGATGGTGGTTTCCTCTCCTTTGTCGACATTTTTCATTATTGGATACTATTCAAAGGGTCTCTTTCATGCACTACTTGCATCTGGTGTATGCAAGAGATGCACGGGGTAGTTGGTTCGTGAACATCATCTTCGTTCGATTTCCTCCAAATCATCCATATATTGCTTTGTACCTCATGTTGAATGATGAGAGATGCATTAATTCCCTCCTTTCAGTGGGTCTCCTTCTATCAAATTCATCTCATCTATTCTGGAAATGAGGCCTAGAGTCCTATGAGTACCTAGAGGCTTACAGTCATCAGTAGCAGGTTCTCTCTCCATCGACAATTGGAAATACACCAATGTCTCTTCATCGATGGATTCTTCAAGTGTTCGACCTCAAAACATTTATTCACACTTGTAAGAATGTACTCGGTGCCTTGATACCTACTTTCATCATCGGTAGGTTGTCTTTTATTTGTTAACGACAAACCTTAATGATCGGTAATCAAATGAAGTATCATTGTTTTCGAACTCAACTCCTTTATTCACATGATGTAGACTTTCACCTTTAGAAGATCGTGTAGAAGACTTGAAGACATTAGTTTATAGTCATATCTTTCCTGAGTTGTTTCTATCATTCATTGGACCAGTACCTATATGACTTCAGTGATTGTGGGAGATCATATTGTACTACATTATACAAATATCTTTAGATCGATTTTGAGACTTTTTTTCATTGGGCCTTGTTTGTGACTATGATAGCCTATGGCATGTATCTACTTTGTATTTCCTATTCATGGCCATGAATAACCATTTGGTATATTTCCACATGGATTTTCAATGTAATTCAAATTGGAAGCCATGTGTACAAAGTCATTATGGATTGTAATATTCTCATGAGCAACTAGTTCGTCCAATTGGGTTTCCATTAATCCACTTCTGGAAATTGTAATGTATTTCGGTCATCACAGATACTCCTCGGACCTCACACATTAGGGGGAATCTGTTATAGCAAGATTTGTCTCAACACATTCAACTTGCTCATAAGGCCTTTTATATTTCCCTATGCAGAATTGAAGTCCCTTTTTGCAATTCCTAGAGCTAAAAATCATATTTTTCCACATATACGCACCCTAACATCTATACAACATGTGTATATGCAGATTTCACCATTACAACCAACGTACATTAGGTTTTGTGCAAAAAAGTAAAAAATGTTGTTGGGTTTCCATGTCACGTCATGAGATCCATGATCCTTGACCTTCCATATACTGGAAACGTTCTGACTAGGCCCTTCAATTTCCATTTGAAGGCTATAAATGGGCCAATATCCAAGTTGTGGAAGGAAAAGAAGAATTCAACTTTTGAGAGAAAATTTACTCTCAAGAAATTATTCACTTCATATTGAGTATGCATCCCTTTGCCCTTTTAAGTCTGAACACATTGTTCAGCCCCCAAGCTCTTCCCTCTTTGATGGATAAACTCATTGTCTCTCTTATATGAGCTTGTCTTTGGTGGAGGATTGAAGTGGTGGAGGTCCAACTAGAAGGGACTTAGCTTCTCGGTTCCAAGATGTGTCGACATGGAAGTTTCTTATTCATACACTTATCTTGATCATATTTTAATAGAAATACTCTTTTCTCATCCAATTAATTTCTTGCAAATATTTGAATTGTTATTCCATGGGCATATTTGTTATGAATATTGATGGATTATGCTATTAAATGTGATAACTTTATATATTATCACAATATGCTTGTGTATCTTAGTTGTTGAGGACAAGTTG
>SNQJ01S0107543.1:0-14259 GCA_010110895.2 Picea sitchensis
AATATACAACCAATAAGATGAAATTAGAGGGATGAATGTCCAATTGGGCATGGAAGGAACCAACTCCAATGGACATGGAGGAGGAAAAGAAGAAGACATAAATCTGGTTGAGGCCCTCAGAAAATTGCAGACATATGTCTAGATCCATAAGGATGATAATGAAAGGATTATGAAATCAAAAGAACAAGAATAAGAATTCAACATTAAGTTAATGAAAATCATGTAAAAAATTGAAAAGAAGTTGGATAAGGAGAGTGGCTCCAACAAAGCATGAAGCCATAGGTCCCTTGAGGGTAAAGGAAGATCAAGGAGTAGTAGAAGACACCACCATCACTCCCAAAGGAATTCCAACATGAGAGAACACAATATCTCAAGTGCATCCCCTTTAAGAAAGCATAAGAGGTATGGGGTGGATGAATTGAAACGAGAAATGAATAAGATCAAACCTCCTACTTTTGATGGTGAGCACAAGAAGGATGAAGATGTTGAAACATGGATGCTAGGCATGAGGAAATAATTCCAAATGCATAATTGTTCCTCTTATGTAGAAGGAATAATTTTTATCTATCAACTAAAAGGAAAGGCATCCATGTGGTGGGATCAACTTGTGTAAGTGCAACACATCAGAGAGAAAAATGTGACTTGGAAGGAATTCAAGGGGCATTTTGAGAAGAAATACCTAACCAAGAGATATTATGATAAAAGGATGAAAGATTTCTTTGAACTTAAACTGGTGTTACACATTATTTTTGTCACACCTATGACTATTAATGATGTAAACCTATCCTTTGTATTTAGAAGGATCAATGGCCTAAATCCCTGAAGAAAAATGAAGACACATTTTCCCAGAAAGATGAAAATTATCTTTTCCTTTGTAAAAACATTATAAAAAGGGATCATCGCACCTTTCTTAGTGTTAAGGGTGAAATGATCTAGGATTGTCACTAGCTACACCATAGTGGCCTATGACGTTGTCACATTTTTCTCAATGTTAAGGGTGTGATGATTGTCCGTACAAAGAAAAAGAGAATCTTCTCAATACTTCTAGAACATAAGCTTCGAGGGTAAGTTGGCATCTGATCGGTTTGGATCTGAGTCACATCCCTGATCTCTTGGGATCATCCTAACCTCCTCACCCTATCCTTTTCATCTTATAAAAGGAGGGGAGTTCTCATGGGGCCAAGAATCGTGTATTTTTGTAGAGTCCCTTTGGCTCATTTCTTGAAGACCTTGATATTGATGAGTTTAATAAAATTTTGGGACATTATGCATCTGGGAATGATAAACGTTTTCTCCTTCTCGTAATATAGATTTTATCGAAGTGAAATATTTTCATTCTCATTTATTTTCATTGTTTAGAGTCAATCAAAACATTGTTTAGTCCACCCCATTTTCCTCTTGAGTAACAACAACCTTAAAATAAAGCGCTTATAAAAATTGATTAGACATTTTTATATTTTATGGTAGAAAACCTACATTAGATTAGTTGTAAGTCATTGGAATAGGTGTGAAACATAACTTTCCAAAGATGTAAACAAACATAGAATCTTGAGTTAGGGAGTGGTGAAATCCACTTATTGCATTTTGTCCTAAGAAGCCCTTCTCACACAAGGGTCAATCATGGGGTCGCATTGAGACTAGAAGAGTGACTAACCCTGCTTTGTTGGTATTGGTGTAGTTATTGCGCATATTATTGGGGGTCACTTGAGAAATCAACCCTGTGTGGGTCTTCTCGAGTCGAGTTTGGGCTCAATTACCTTGCCCTTGCTTATGTATCAGAATGTCGATTGTTTCCCTAGGCATCATTGTTGTATTTGGTAACTTTAGTGCCCTTTCTATTTAGGGTAATACACGAGGTGACGGTGTAGGGGAAGTCTTCGTTGTACCTAGAATCAACGTTGGAAAAACTCACTCGGGATCCTTGGAGGGTAAATCCACATTTTTTGTGTGGAATATTGCACCAGGGCGTAATTTCGTTAAGTAGGTCGTCAATGTAACGTTTTCACGCCCTCTAGCTCAGCCCCTTCTTACATTGATCCTGCGAAGTTGGATTTCATCACCAACTAGTGTGTTCATTGTGAAAAGGTTTTGTTTGTTTTCTTGCTTCCTAGATTTTTAGCGTGTGTTGTTTGTTTTCCCTAGAAGACTCTAGGTTAGATTTGTGTTTTATGGCATCAGTTCTCAAAATGGACAATGAAGCAACCCATGTTCCGGGGGAACCTTTTGTTTTTCCTTATTATGGAAATGTTGGTCTACCTTACATCACTAATTTGATCCTTCCAGGTCTCACAATTGGATTGTTGGTGTGGTTTTTTTTTTCTCCAGTAATACCAAATGCAGCGAGTGCTTCGGTTGTAAGCACTTTCCCCCAAGAACATCAACCTCATGTTGATCCTTAACCTTCTTCACCAATAATATATTATTTTCATTATTCACTTGCAAGGTCTTCTTTCGTTTCATCTTCTTCACCGAGTGAAATATATGAAGCTACTAACCCGGTGGATAATAAGAAGAAGAAAAATAAGAAAGGGTCCAAACTTCCAACCACTGCCAAAAATGTTGGAGAACAACCAGTTACTGTTAATCCTGTTGGGAGTGTTGATGATTCCAAGATCACCCAAACAACCCGTAAGCCCAAGTACCCTTGCAGGATTTGTAAAGGTATACATATTCTTAAGGATTTTCCTGGTCTATTCAAGGTTATAGAAGCATGGTCTACACATCTTCACCAACCCATGTAGTCATCCTCTAAACAACATGTTGATGACCTCCCATCAACTAGTCAAGATATTGTTGGGAAGAAGAAAAGTAGAGTCAAGTTTCCTTGTAGGTTATGCAGAGGGAGTCATCAAAATCATCTTTTCCCTCGTATGGATGAAGCCTCAAAATTACTAGAAGATATGACTATTTCCCAGCCTCAAATTCCAGCTGCTTACTGCAACCTTACTCTCAACCCACCTATAGTTGATTGAATGATCAATATGGTCCCTTCATAGTTCAGTACAGTTTATCAGGGAATCAATATTGTCACATCCTTAGTCGAACCAGTTGAAAAAGTGGTTGATCCAATCCCATCCTCGGTCGATCACATTCTCCCCTTAGAGAGTGAAACCAAAGTGGTTGATCTGTTTCCACCTGTTGACTCCATTCTCCCCTTAAAGAGTGAAACCCAAGTGGTCAATCTGATCCCACCATCGTTCGATCCTACTCTCCTGCTAGAGAGTAAACTTGATAATGCTCATGTTTTTCTTGTTGATATAAGCACTACCGTTCTAAGGGGAATTCCTCCTTATCCCATGGAACCTCCTCCAAGTAATGAGGTCATCCTTTTTTATTGGGGTGCACTAACTAGACCTCATCTTCCCTCTTGCACTCCTTTCAATATTACAGTACATGTTTGTGGTTGAGACATTCCTTAGATGCTGATAGACGAAGGTGTGTTTGTTATTATTTTGTCTTCTATTGCTTGGAAATCTTTGGGTTATCCTCATGTTGAGTCGGTTGTGTAGAATCTGTTATCTTTTAACAAAAGAACTAGTCAACCTTTAGGGACCCTTCCTCACTTTTCCATAACTTTGGGAGGGAAAATTTTCTTTATTGACATCATGGTATTCCAAGACCCCTTGGATTTCGATTTACTCCTTGGGCGAGACTATGTCTATGACATGAAAGATATTGTGTCCATTATTTTTCGTGTGATATATTTCCCTCACGATAGAATAATTGTGACTATTGATCAACTTTCATTCATTGGTCTTGACTCAATGACCTCCCTAAATGGTTCTTATATGTAGACTGTATTTCCCCTGTCATAAGTCAATTATGTGGCATTGTCTCCCATGCCTTCATTTGTTGGTGAAGATAATACTCTCACTATAATCTCAGTCTCTTATGAATTAGATCTGGTAGTTGACATGGTGATCTCTTCAATAAAGATTTTATATCTTGATCTCCTTTCCCCTGTCATAGCCCTTGACATGTGTTTTTTCGAGAGTGTGTTTCTTCCGTCAAGTGAAGATCTCTTGGAATCCAAGACCGTTTTTTGTCCCTTGACATGGTGTCCTTCCAAAGCATTGTCCTCTTGGAATCCATGATCAAGAAGAGGATTTTTTAGCATGGTTTTCTGATTTCAAGATCATTAAAAAATGAAACTAGCTATGAGCATGGTTTTCTAATTTCAAGCACGTTAAAAAATGAAACCATATTATGAGGATAGCTTTTGCATCTCTATGACAACCTTGTTAAAAAATGAAACAGAGGTTATGAGGATAGTTTTTTCATCTCTTTGGAAACCTCATTAAAAAATGAAACAAAGGTTTGGGGATTAAACCTAGAGTCACGAGCATAGTTATTCTCCTATTTCAATCTCATTAAAAAATGAAACAAATTCTCCTTTCTATTTGAGTCAAATACTTTGTTACGAATAGTATTTGAAGCTTCATTTCATCTGCCTTTGTAGTTGGATGAAACAAATCTCGGGGGGGAATTATTACAACCTTTGGACTTCATGCTGGAGTTAAGCCACTAAATTTTTAAGCTGGGGGAAAGCATAATTTCATTTTGTTTTAAGATTTTGTAAAAATGAAAACAATCCCGAGCTTAGTATTTGTTCTTTCTCGTGCTCATAAACACATGAGAATGTAACCAAGGAAACTTTTATCACTTTTTTGGACTCGTAAAGGTTATACAAAAAAGGAACCCCCTGGAGTTCTCTTTAAACTCTTTTCAGACTCTCTAAATATGAAAAGATTGTTGAGCGATCTTATTGTATTTCATGCTCGTTAAAGTGAATTAGAAAGCATGTCTATTGAGCGATAGTTTATCTCTTTTTCAGTCTCATCAGACTAATTTAAGAAAAAGGAACACTCTAATCAAGCATGATTAGAAAAATTTATGGAGTCCTATTTAAGTTCTTTTCAAACTCCATAAATATGAAAAGACCATTGAGTTTACTTTCCTTGGACTCGTAAAACAAACATCGAAAGGCCCATATGGGACCAAACCACTCCTTCCTAGGGTTCGTTAAACATACTCTGAGGGACTCATCCAAAGGATGAGCTTACAGTTCAAGCATATGTTATTCTCCTCAATCTTGTGTAAAAATAAAGAGGTATTTGCTATAAATGGTGGGGGAAAGATTGGGAAAGAAATGTATCTAAATCTGTATTTTATGGAAGATTCACTTTTTAACATGACACCCTTTCACTCGCTTTGTGTCTAGGTTGGAAAATCCACTTGTCTCTTGATCATACTCCTTTATAAGATTACAAATTGCTCTATGACCCATGTTGTTGAGTCAGTGTTTCCAAGACAGTTATCGTGTCATCAATATGTTCAAAAATAAGTTCAACCTAGAAATCCTTCTATTGCATTCACCATTTCTGCAGTCCTTAAGCCTTCTATTGCATCGACCATCCCTAAGTCAATCCTGAATCATTTGTTACTCTAATCTACCTCAAATATTTTTACCTGTTTTGTGTCGTTAATGGGGAATACATTAAGGCCCTCTTGTGACAAGTCTTTTCCTGTGACGAGTCTTTTCCTGTCGACTTAGAAACTAATTGGTACCTTGGAATTTTCATGCCTCAATGGTAGGTTTCCTCGCTTTCGATAGTGGGTTTTCATTATTAACCTCTGATCGAGAGATTTCATCGAGTGTTCGACTTCAACTCACAAATTCGCACCCATTGGATTATACTAGTGTACCTTGGGATTCATTGAAATTAATTATGATTTCCCTCACACTTGTTAATGGTATTCATTAATGATAGGTAATCAAGTGGTTTATACCACGTTCGACTTCAGCACATGTATTCGCATGGTTATATTTGTACTATAGAGTGGTGGAAATGAAGACCCTGGATATTTTCTGATAGATTCAAGTTGCATTGGAGTATATTCAGATTGTATTGTTGCATAGATACACGGTGTATGTCATGTGGCTATGTTCAAATTTGATTCTTTAACACATAAATCCACAGTGTATTTTTGGTGGATATGTTCATATTTGAGTCATATTGGCATGGATCCACAGTGTATGTTTGGTGGCCATGACCTGTCTTACTTGACATGGATCTTTGCATGTCGACATTTATGCTTTGATTCATTTGTATTATGAGTATGGGAAACATGACTATTTATGAATATGAAAGGAGATTCTTAGAGTTGTTTAAGTATGTCTCCTTCATCAAGGATGAGACTATGAAGATTCAGAAGTACCTGATTGGGTTGTCATCTTTCATAAGTAATAAAATCCAATATGATGATCCCAAGACTCTGGAAGAAACCATAAGGAGAGAAAAATTATTATATGATCAATAAAAGGAAAGCCTAGTTTCCATAAGGGTTCGGAAGACAAGAAGAAGTTTAAGAAGGAACAAAGGAAGAAGGGGAACATGCCACCCTTTTTCAGAAACAATCCTCAAGGATAGCCATCTTTTAGAGAGCATAGATTGGTTGAGGTAGGTGGGCCAAGGTCAAGGCAGACACCCATTCAATGTTGGGGTTGTAAAGGAGACCACAAGTATAGATATTGTCCTCACAAAGTGACAAGGTGAGATCTATCTACAATGTACAGTAAAAATAAATAATGGAGGACATGGGCATAAGTGTTCCAATGATCTATGCAACCCTGGAAAACAAGAAAGCATAGTTTCAATCAGACATGATTGAAGTTGAAGGTATGATCAATAACCATGCCTTTAATTAGACTCAGGAGCTAGTCATAATTACATAGATCCTAAAGTTGTGGAAAAAAAAAATTCCCAAGAAGCAAGCATGAGACATCTTGGCTGGTACAACTGGCTACAGGAGCCAAGAGAAAAGTGGTTGAGATCCTTAAATCATGTCCAGTGGACATGGATGGGATATGTACCAAGGAAGATTTGAACATATTTTCATTAGGTTCGTATGAATGCCTAATTGGTATGGATTGATTGGACCAACACCATGTTGTCCTAGACTGTCATAAAAATGCATTTACTTGGCTGGATGAAGAATAGAACCCAAAAATGGTCTAAGGAATTCTGAGGGTAGTTACTGTCTGAGAGATCTCAGCAATGCAACTAAAGAAGTGTTATAGGGAGGGAAACCAAATATTTGCAGCTCATATGGAGGAAGCACCTAAGGATAAGGTGCCAAATTTGGAGGATCATGTAGTCCTCAAAGAGTTCAAGGATGTGTTTAAGGAGATACCAGGAATAACCCCAAAGAGAGATATTGATTTCGTTATAAATTTGATGCCTGGAGTGACTCCAGTATCGAAAACTCCTTAGACAATGAGTATACAAGAACTGAAAGAGCTGCAAATGCATCTTGAAGAACTTGTGAAGAAGGGGTATATACGCCCAAGTGTGTCACCTTGTGGAGCCCTAGTTTTATTCGTGAAGAATAAATATGAGACATTAATATTGTGCATTGATTTCAAACAATTGAACAAAGTGACTATAAAGAACTAGTATCATTTACCAAGGATTGATGATCTCTTTGATCAGTTAAAGGATGAAAAGATATTCTCAAAGATAGATCTCAGATTGGGATACCATCAAGTAAGGATCAGAGATGAAGAAATTAGCAAGACCTCTTATAGGAAAAGGTATGGTCATTACGAGTTCACAATGGTGCCATTTGGGTTATCAAATGCACCAACTATTTTTATGTTCTTAATGAACAATGTTTTTCGAGAATATTTAGACAAGTTTTTCATTGCATTTCTAGATGACATCCTTGTATATTCCAAGATAGAAGAAGAGCACGAGAAACACTTGAGGATGGTGTTACAGGTGCTAAGAGAGCACCAATTGTATGCAAAATTGAGAAAGTGCTCATTTTATCAAAACCAAATTCACTATTTGGGGCATATAATATCCAAAGAAGGAAGAGCAGTAGACCCCGAAAATATTGAGGCCATTAAAAGGTGGAAAACACCTAAGAATGTGATAGAAGTTAGATCTTTTACGGGTCTAGATGGCTACTATAGAAGGTTCATTGAAGGGTTTTCAAATATTTCTCACCCAATCACTTCCTTGCAAAGGAAGGGGGTGAAGTTTCAATAAACAACAAAATGTGAAAAGAGCTTCCAACAATTGAAGAAATTGTTAACTAGTGCTCCAATTCTTAGGATTGCAGATCCGAATGAAGATTTTTTGGTTTGCATCGATGCATGCAAAGAAGGACTTGGTGGATTCCTCAGTCATATGGATTTGTAATATGTTTTGAATAAAGAAAAATAAAAGAGCATGAAATACTCTATGCCCCTCACAATTTGGAGTTGGAAGCCATTGTTCATGCTTTAAAGAAATGGAGAAACTACCTCATATGAAAGAGGTTTGAGCTGAGAACAGACCATAATGGTCTGAAATATCTCTTTGATCAGCCTACATTGAATTCCAGGTAGAGAAGATGGTTGGAATTCCTCTGTGAATATGACTTTGACATCAAGAACATCAAAGGAAAGGAGAACAAAGTGGTTGATGCACTCAACAGGAGAGTGCATGAACTGCATGCTACATCCATTAGAATGTGTCAAAATGATCTTAAAGGCATAATTTTTGAGGCTGCAAAAGTAGATTTGCAGTACATGGAGTTGGTAACAAAACTTCAGCAAGGTAAAATGCAACAAAAGGTTGAATATTTTAAATTGGGTAATGATGAAGTTCTCTTGTACAAGAACCGATTTTATGTGCCCAATTCACATGAATTGAGGGGTACGATTTTGAAAGAGATGCATAATGTGCCTTATGTTGGGCACCCAGGGTATCAAAATATAGTGGTAGCAGTCAAGAGACAATACTAAATGTATGGAATGTCAGAAAGTCAAGGTTGAGCATAGGCACCCAGCTAGGTTGTTGCAACCATTGCCCATTCCTGAGTGGAAGTGGGAAGTGGTGACCATGGATTTCATCACATGATTACCCAGAACAACAAAGAAACATGATTCTATCATGGTGGTGGGGGACAAGCTTACGAAATATGCCCATTTTATTCCAATCAAGGTTACTCACAAGGCAACCAATGTTGTTAATATTTATATGAAGGAAGTAGCACTTTTGCATGGCATACCCAAGAAAATTGTGTTTGACCAAGAGCCAAAGTTTACCTCAAAATTTTGGAGAGGATTATTCAAAGGGTTCGGAACAATCTAAACTTCAATACAACTTATCATCCCGAGTATGATGGGAAAATAGAGAGAGAGAACCAAGTGATAGAGGTTATGCTAAGGATGTATGTGATGGAAAAACCATCTAAATGGGAAGATTATCTACACTTGGTATAATTTTCATACAACAATGGGTATCATACATCACTAAAGATGAGCACATTTGAGGCACTTTATGGAAGAAAGTGAAACACACCAATAAGTTGGGACAACCTAGTTGATAGAGCAGTGATTAGGACAGAGTTGCTTAGAGAAATGGAAGAGAAAATGATGAAGATTAAACAGAATTTAGAGGTTGCTCAAGACAAGAAGAAAAGATATGTTGAAAAGAACATAACTCATAGGGAATTTAAAGAGGGTGATCATGTATTTTTGAAGGTGAATGCCAACAAAATTTTCCTAAAGTTGGGAAATTGTTCCAAGTTGGCAGCCAGATATTGTGGGTAGTTTGAAATCCTAGAAAGGATTAGACCAGTATCTTATATGATTGAATTCCCTGCACCTATGTCTACACATAATGTATTCCATTTATCATTGCTTAAGAAATATATACATGATGTTAATCATGTTATTGATTGGAATGTGATTCAAGTGGAGAAACAAAGTGTTTTTCAAGTGCATCTGGTACACATTTTGGACCAGAAAATCAAACAGCTCCAGAATTGAGCCATAGTACTTGTAAAGGTCCAATGGACATGGTACAATCCTGAAAAAGAAACCCGGGAGCATGAATATTCTATGCGAGCAGAATACCCACATCTTTTTTAAGATTTTGAAAATATTCATGATATTATGTAAGTAAAATGCACTAAGGACGGTGCATAAATAAGAGGAGGGGATTGTAATACCCCAAGGTTGAGCCCCTATTAAATTGTAATGATTCTTAATGATGTTATAGGCTAGTGATCCAAGTATTTATAAGCTAGGAGGAATATGTGTTCATTAGGCTAGAGAGCTTAAATGTTAAGGCCAAAGAGACTATTTTTGTATATGTAATTATGTATATTATTAATAAAAATAGATCATTGTGTGTAGAATGACCACGAAAAAAGAGTTATGGGGGACTAAGCTCCACTGGATAGGGAAAGGGATGGGGTTGAGAGTCTAGGAAAGAGGGGCTAAGATTGAGGGATTAACCCAAGGGAATATTATAATGTATTTCCTAAAATAAATTACTAAAGTTGAGAAATAAAACCAGTTATCCTAAGTTCCTTTGGGGAGAGGAAAAAACTCCAAGTGGTGAGGAATGGCCTCTTGGAGATCCAAGTATCACCCAATACCCATGCATATTTATGTGGGAATTTCCACCATTGCGGGGGTTCTCTCTCACCATTTTAGCTCTCTCATGATTTTGTAGTATGACCATTCTGGCCATTCTCGCTCTCTCTAAGCATTCTGAGCATTGACCATTGCTTGCCATTTTTCCTCACCAGTTCACTCTCCCGATGTTGTCCATCCTATGTCCCATTCATGCACACATTGGACATGCACACAACAAGATCCATTTCTTCCATTGTTGAACCTCTTCCATTGTGAACCTTTGTAATTGTTGAGATGTCCCTTGCCTTATCCATTTTTGGTTGTTGTGGTTTGAAGAGGCAGGTTTTCAGGCCCGTGGTTGAAGAAGCAGGTTGCCAGGCCTGTGAGAAACTCTCTCTAGGTGAGAGATTTTGTTTGGGAAGTGATGTCTCCTAGAGGGAGTCCAACAACATCTACAAAGCTCTAATAATTCTTGATCTGGATTGTTGTTGAAGCCCTGGAAGGGAAGTGGAGAAATTGATGGACTATGGAACAATGAAGGTGCATATTCCTAGGGTGGGATAGACATGTGGGGAATGAGAGTCTGTGATCATTGGGCATAAGTAGGCTCCTTGGAGAGAATCCTTTCTATTTCATTGTGCAAATTATCATAGCCTCAACCTAGCCTAGGATTCCTTTTCCCTGGGTGGAGTTTAGTCCCAAATTGGGGGTGACCCACTATTGATAGCTTGGAGCAATGTGGTATAAGGTTGGGAGGTTCATGGAAGGTATGCACACATTCGATGGTTCTTCATAAAAAGATAATTACCAACTCTATGTCAATTTTACATGCTATGTTTAAAGGTTGTGTTTAGGTACATGTCTGAATGTTATCAGAATTGCCTGTATATATATTGCATGTATGTGTTATTGTTGCTTCTGCATGAATATGTGTATGAACAAAATCTTTATCTCTAATTAAATTTTCATTAGATGTACTTATATATATATATATATATATCAGAGCATGATAGATAGATTTGGTAGTGTGGTCTGACCTAGGTGGTCAGGGATGTTACAAGCACAGACCTAACATGGMAAAAAGGCCTATTTTTAGGAGATAAGGCCAATTTTGGTGAAGGACAGCTGGCAAGAAAAGTAGCACGTGCGAGGGAAAGCCACATGCAAAGGAGGAAATCATGTAAGGCATGCATGTAGGAAAACTACCACATTAGGGTTAGGGTTTTTGCAAGATATTGTAATGGATGATAAGCTGAAAATTAGTATAAATAAGCACCTAGGAGGTCTAGTTCAGTGTTCCTAAGTTTGGTTTTGTTCAGTTAAGGAAAGTACTGTAAGATCTGATACCTTTTTCTAAGTTATTGAGTTGTAGGAGAATCAAGTAACTGGATCCCAGGGGTTAGATTGTAGGATGAGGAGCCTGGTGCGATCTAGTCAGCCTCACAGGGATTGTGGAACCTGTTTTGTGAGTACATGATCAGAAACTGTAGTGTGCACGTCACCATATATTGTAGAAATCTAAATAAAAGAACATTAAAGCCAAATCTTTGTGGGCGTAGTCTAGGAGGGGGTGAACCACAGTAACACATGTGTTATGTGTTGTGATTGAGTGCATGTTACCTTCTATAAGTAGTTAGACTATGAATGGATGAATGGATAAATCTGTGAGATATGTTATAGGTTAGATATATTATAATGCATGAATAGATTTAACAGATAAAAGAATATGAAGAATAATAGAAATAATAACCAGGACAAGGCCTAAGAATATTAATTGAAAAACCACGATCCCCACTCTTTCCTAGACTGCAATCATATGAGCATTCCAGTCACCCATAGGACTATCTCGGGTGAGACTACACAGTACATTCTATGTTTTGTGTTGTGATCTGGATTATTTTCGACACAAAATGAGAGCGGAGATATAATAAAGAAATGCACAGAGATATTGCAGATATTCAATAATATAACAGAAATGTATAAGAGATGCAACCATAAACACAGATATACAGTAATACACGATTTCTATTAATCAGAGAAATGTACAGAGACTGTAAAATACAGAGTGAAAGACTCGCTAGAATGGTGGCAGCTTATCTCTGAGAAGAGATGTGACGGCTACTCGCATTCTCAAGAAGATGATTACAATGAGGCTTGGAAGGAATTTTTACAATAGACGGGAATACCAAAAGTCCTAGACATCCAAAAACCTAACCCTAGGAGATGAAGCACCAAAAGTCATCTGGGCCCCGTTTGGGTAAGTTAGTACATCAACTTCCCAGGGTGGTAACTTTTGCATACGATCTCCGTTTTAGGCGTGTGATAGCTCATTGGAAAGGTATCATCGAGGAGATTCATTTTGGGGGATCAATAATGCCTTTGAATATATTTGAGAACCTCTATCTCGAAAAATCTTCATTTAGGCCCTCAAAATGGCCCCAGAAGTTAAAACCTGCTAAAAATAGTAAATTGCCAAAATTGCCAGAAAATCGTTTTGAACCATTTGGAAAAGGTGGGTGGCCACCGATATCCACCTAGATCAATCCTCCCTCCTTAGGAAGAAATGGTCTCCATTGCGTTGAGTTCCCAGGGGAGAGGGAAAGGCATTTGTTGAATCTGCATCTTGGTGAGTTGCTTGTCTTGCTGCAGACGTCGCGCTGCTCAGTTTGTGGAAATCTGTCACGAACCTGTTGCATTTGAGGTTGCTCAAAAAGTCGAGATACATGAGAGGACGATGTGCAGAAGGAATCTTTGCACTTTTCTGCAGCCTTGTCAACCTGCTTATGTTGGATAGAAGGTGCTTGGGGAAAGGTTGTAGTAGTTGTAGTGTCCTTTTGTTCTCCTTTTGAACAGATTGTGAAGAAGCTGAATTTTGTAGTATGAGATACTACCTTGCGGCACTTTTTAGGTGGAACAGTAGTCGTAACTACCTCTGGTATTCTGTAGAGATGACCCCCCAAAGTAACAATGACACTATGGGGTCGAGACTCATAAACAGCATTGCGTCGCCACATATATGGTTGGCCCAAGAGAACATCACAGACATCCAGTGGGGCAACATCACATAATACCTCATCCTTGAAGGGTTGGATGTCATATGACAATTGACATTGTTGGTTGACACGGAGATCTCTCCCTTGCCGAAGCCACCCGATGTTGTATGGCTACGGGTGTGGTGTTGTCGAAAATCCCAACTCTTTGACGACCTCTGCTAAGATGAGGCTCTTTTGGCTTCTGCTATCAATAATAAAATGTAGCGGGGTCCCCTTCACCCACATCTGTGAATGAAAAAGGTGCTCCCCCTCTTCAGGATCTGTTGGTTCTTCTGGTTGAATTGTTGCGGTCGCGACAATAGCAGTGGAGTCTGCATCAATGATCTGTCCTTTACCGTTATTTTCAGAATCAGATTTTGAATCAGGGTTCAGCTCTTTGTCTTTGATCTCGACCACCAATGACTATTTTGAGCGACATTCATCGGTGTTGTTCCAGGGGATTTTGTGGAACTCGCACCATTTTCCGATGTCCTTCTTTGTCTTCCCGTGACCCTTCTTTTCTTGTGTCTTGGACTAGTTTTCGGGAGATTGCTTGTTAGGATCATCTTTGTCATACTTTCGTTGTTGCAGATTTGCAGACCGAAATTCCTGTTTGTTCTGGTGCTTAAATTAATGCTCAATTTTAACAGCATATCGATAAGTAGCACTGAGTTATGAGATGTCCAAAAAATCCATTTCAGTTTGGATGTATCTGTGTGGAGCCCCACGGTATTTCAGAACCAAATGTCGCTCAGAGTCTTTGATACCCAGCTTGGTGTGCAAGGTATGGAAGGTATTGGTGAACTCTGA
>SNQJ01S0107543.1:14269-27506 GCA_010110895.2 Picea sitchensis
TATCATTGAGAACCTCTATCTTGAAAAACCTTCATTTAGGCCCTCAAAATGGCCCCGAAAGTTAAAACCTGCTAAAAATAGTAAATTGCCAAAATTGCTAGAGAGTCGTTTTGAGCCATTTGGAAAAGGTGGGTGGCCACCGATATCCACCTGGATCATGTTTCCTACTGGTCTACAAGGAAGCTTGATAGTTTTAGAGGGTTTTCCTGGAAACCTATTCATATCTGAACCTGGGTCAACCCAAGAGTAGGAAGAAAGAGTAGTAACCAACAAATGGTTTCATTGCCAACTAGAACTTCATGGGATTGAGTAAGTGGGATCCATGAAAGAATAACGAAGAGAATGAAGGTAAAAAAATGAATGTTTATACTATGGAATCCAATGAAGGTGAATATTGAAATCTGGTTGAAAACAAAGGAGCTTGAGTTTGCGCAGAAGGATAAAAAAAATCCTAAATTAACACCATGCAAATATCTGGACAAGTACGTGTTTAGAAACTTGCATGAGGTCTTTTTCTGTTATTTCCTACATGTGTTGCAAGAGTGTCTATAGGGGTTGAAATATAACCACCATACAAATTGAGTTAGACATATTGAGTGGAATCCTATGGAGATCGCGCAGTTACAACAAGTTAACAACAAATTCATGTGTGCAGTAGATTTCTAGCTAGACAGTATTATTATAGGGTTCATCACATAATTTGCAGTAGATACCACGAAGTCTTACAACACAGCAAGGAAAGAGTTCTTGAAGAGACCCATAGGTAGGTTTATTATATCGCTCTATAATTCAATCAAGATCTTACTGTATATGATAAGAGGTGGATAATTGGAGGAAGATATGGATAAGGAAAATAAGGAGGAGGCCATGGACCCAATCATGATGGAGGAATATCATATCAAACAGATCATGGAAAGAGCTGGAAAAATGCGCAGTGGAGTACCCTACAAATATAAAATGAATAATAAGAAGAGAGCCATAGTAGATAGAGAGGGTTTGACAAGTGATAAAGAAGAGGTAGAGGATCTATGGGATGTGGAGAAGATTGAGGAAATCCTACATGCAACATATGAAAGGAAGAAAAGAGGTACAAGGGCATGAACATAAGGCATAACTCCTATCCATGTCAATGTCAGTGTGGAACCCATAACCCCATGTGCAACTAATACACTAGAAAGAACACCACCATTTAGACAACTAAATTTTAGTGGAAGAAAAACAACAAGAAGTACATCTAAACAAGGATAAACAACTGGAGGATCCATTTCAGGAAGTAGTAGTCAAACATATACAACACACAGAGGTAGTAGGTCATCACAGTTCAAGATGGAAGGACATGATCCCACCATCTGGTTACCAGTGTTCAAGGGAGAGGCATTAGAGGATCCTGAAAAACACTTGTCCATATATGAGAAGATCTTGGAAGCAAAGAATATTACAAATGAGGATACAAAACTTGCGAATTTAGCTATCATGCCAAGATACCACGCGCTGGATTGGTGCATGAGTCTAGCTGTAAACAGTCCACCAGGAACAACACATACTATTACAGATGTGAAGAAGTTGTTGATAAATGAATTTCAGAAGCCCAGTTTAGAATATCAATACATGAATGAGATGATTGAAATCAGACAGAAACCAGGTGAGTTTGTTTGGGAGATTGATTAGAGGTTCAAATGATTGAAGGGTAAGTTGAAGTATGTCATGAATGACATGAAACATAGACATCTCTTTGTGAATTCAATTCTACCACATATGAAATACCCTTTGAGGCAACAAAAGTTTCAAACTCAGGTAGAGGCTCTACAGGCAACCATACAACTGGAAGAGAACCAGTATCATAAGACAGACCCAACAATAGAAGAGCTAAAGGAGGATCTGAAGAACCTCTCATTTCAATTGAACTAGAATAAGGGTAGAGAGAAAAGAGAAGTTGTTTGGTGTACCACATGTAGGACGGAAGGACACCACAAGAATGAGTGCCGAAATTTCACGCAATACATGGAAACAGGGATAACAAACCCTTTTCCAATGGGAGGACCATGGTGCAAGATTTTTAAAACATACGGGCATGATCCGTATCATTTTCCAATGATGCATAAGTACCAAACAATACCAAAGAATTCATACTGCACATTTTTCAAATCAGTGGGTCATGATGACAAAGATTGTAGGAAAATGGACCTGATGAGGAAAATAAATTCAAACACCAATAGGGTGTAGGAAAAAACCATGACAGGGAAAGATGCACCACATTTCAACTAGGTACCACCTCCATATCATAATGTTCAACCTCTATATAACAACGCGTAGCTACAATATAACCCCGCGCAATATAATCAAGTCCCTCAATACAACGCACTACGAGTAGATCGAGGTGGATATAGAGATGGAGGATGAGGTAGAGGAGGATTTGGAAGAGGAAGAGGTCCAATAGTGTGCCAAAACTGCCAACAACCAGGACATTATGCAAGGGAATGTCCACTTCCACCTATGACATGTATGTATTTTCGTGCAACAGACCATGATACAGAGGAATTCCCAACACTTTTGGGAAAGATTCAATAAAAAAGGAACCAGAACAATCAAAATGTTCAGTGAATTTCTACAAAATCTAGGGATGATGGAAGAAATATCAACATAGTTACTCTTGGAGGAGCTAAGACAGGAGTTGATGCAATAAGATAGGAACCAACGCAACACAAATGGGTGAAGAAGAATACTGAACCATAAAAATAATTCGATGCGGGAAAAGAAAAGGAAATATTCAAGGAGGAAAGATAGGAGTTCTTCAAGAAATATGTTTCATCCACATAAATAGTGCAACACACTCAGAATGTACCAATGTACGAAATTCTCTCCTCAATGGAACACACCAGTGAAACACAATCTGTACAGCAAGTAAGTACCATAAATACATTTATGCAATCCTATGTTAAACTACTAAATGATCCATCATTTGTTCAAGTTTTTCAAAATATGTTAGAAATATGTAACACAGAGGAAGAGAGGAAGATAGAATAAAAAATAGCCAATCACCTCCATATGAGAAGGAGGACAAGCAGAGAATTCAGACTAAATGCCAACATTGGAGATTTCAATATGGGGGATATCATATTGGATTTAGGCTCTAAGGTAAACGTGTTACCCAAGAAGACATGTCAATGTATGGGAGATCCCACCTTAGGCTACTCACCTGTTCAGCTAAAGCTAGGAAACCAACACAAAGTTCTTCCAATTGGAAGACTAAAAGGTGTGAAAGTAGATGTGGATGGAGTGAGCACTAAGGTAGACTTTGAAGTGATAGAAATAGTGGATGGCACAACACCTTATCCAACATTTCTTGGGATAGATTGGGAATTTGATAACCAAGCCATAATCAACTTGAAGACAAAGAAGATGACCTTTGAATCAGGATATTACAAATTTATTGTGCCATTAGACCCTTCATAAGGGGAAAGGTTTGTAGAACCAACTTGTCTAGATTTAGAGGAAATAAACCCTTTATACAAAACAACCATGCGCAGAGAATACTATGTCAACCCAATAGCAGATGGAGTACTCATTTGGAGGAGCATCACATCATGTTCTTCTGATTCATATACAGGGTTGAAAAACTAGCAGCAATGATTACACAAAGTGTCCACAATAAGGTGCGCGAGAATAGACCATGCAGTGAGATAGGTAGGTACAGAGATAAGAGAACCTCCCAGTTTTCGTGGGGTGAATGAATTAGAAGAATTCCTAACAAGATACTAAGATGAAGTGTTAGAGAACCATATTCTCTTGTCCCTGGACATTTAACTCAAGGCAACACCTGCAAGATGGCGGAGTGAACACACAGAGACAGTTAAGGATTGGTACCAATGTAAGTGACTACTACACATCATATTTTCCGCAGATATTAAATGTAGAGTTATGATGGAAAGGGGAAAACAACAGAACATTTGGAGAAATTCAATACAAAATGGAGGNACAGAGATAAGAGAACCTCCCAGTTTTCGTGGGGTGAATGAATTAGAAGAATTCCTAACAAGATACTAAGATGAAGTGTTAGAGAACCATATTCTCTTATCCCTGGACATTTAACTCAAGGCAACACCTGCAAGATGGCGAAGTGAACACACAGAGACAGTTAAGGATTGGTACCAATGTAAGTGACTACTACACATCATATTTTCCGCAGATATTAAATGTAGAGTTATGATGGAAAGGGGAAAACAACAGAACATTTGGAGAAATTCAATACAAAATGGAGGATGATACCACCAGAGGAATGGCCTCATCACTTCATCCATACACTAGAAGTAATTCCAACAAACTGGTATCTAGACCAGGAACTGCGTAGAGGCACTGCAAAAAGGAAATCATTACAACATAATTTTATAGTAACATTCTCATTTGAACATGAGAACCCCAAAATGGATTCAAAACTCAAAAAAATAAGAGGGGCAACATTTATTGATGAACTAGAGGTTGAACTCATGAAAAAATACCAACAACAAAACAAGAAAATAGTCAAATAACTATTGTTATGCTATTATGTGGAAGAATAAGGACCAGAGGAAGACAACCCGTGCAACATTCATATTACATAATTTGAAGGGGAAAGAGAGGTGGAAGGTCCATGTTTGGAATCAGAAGTATCCGCTGCACCTATCAAAGTAAAGAAAGTCAACATTGGGACAACTGAGAATCCAAAAAAGGCCAGCATTGGAGACTACTAGGATGAACAAATAGTAGAGAGGATAACAAAGTTACTGCGTGAGTACAATGACCTATTCCCAAAAACCTTTATAGAGATGAAAGGCATAGAAGGAGAGCTAGGAGAGATAAAGATACCTCTCAAACCTGATGCTAGATCTGTCTAATAGATATCCCATAGAAGAAATCCAATATATAAGAAGAAAGTGAAAGAAAAAATTGACAGAATGTTGGAGGCTGGTATCATAAAACCAATGGAGGAATCTGAATGGATAATCCCTATGGTAGTTGAAGAGAAGAAACAAGGGAGAATAAGGACTTGCATTGATTTGAGGAAACTGAATGATGCTTTCCTACATGACCCTTTCCCTTTACAAATGAAGTCCTAGAGAATGTGGGAGGCTAGGAAGCATATTCCTTTACATATGGATTCTGAGGTTACCAACAGATCAAGATAGCCACAAAATATAGGTACAAGACTACTTTTTCCATAGAATGGGGATCCTACCAATACATAGTCATGCATTTTGGGCTGAAGAATGCACCAACCATATTTTCAAGGGTAGTAATAGCTACTTTCAAGGAGTTCGTACATAAGTTTTTAGAAGTGTATCTAGATGAATGGACTGTATATAGTCTATTAAAATATCATGTGGAAGTATTAAGGCTAATGTTGGAAAGATGCAAGCAGTGTCAGATATCATTGAATATCAAAAAGTGCATTTTTGGGACACCTTTTGGAATATTGTTGGGACATATAGTCTGTACACAAGGGTTATTGGTGGATCCTGCCAAGATTTCAGTTATTGTAAATTTACCACCACCAAAATCAGTGTGTCGGTTGAGAGAAATATTGGGACATACATTCTACTATAGAAAAATTATAAAAGGGTATGCGCATATCACTGCGCCAATAAAGAAATTGTTAAAGAAAGATAATAAATTTCAATGGAATGAGGATTGTCAGCAAGATTTGGACACCCTAAAAACAAATATGGCTATAACATCGATTCTAGTATTCCCGGATTGAGAAAATACTTTTCATGTGCATGTAGATGGATCAACTATAGCACTTGGAGCAATTTTGGCACATCTAGGAGCATGAGATTTGGACCATCCTATAGCATTTGCTAGAAGAAAAATGTTAGAATCAGAGAAGAACTACAATGCTATAGAAAGAGAAGGCCTAGATATGGTCTATGCACTTCATAATTTCAAAAATTACTTATTGGGAAAACACTTTAATATGTTCACAGAGAATTCAACCCTCAAATACCTATTCAACAAGCTAATGTTGGGGGGTGAGGATATGTAGATGGCTATTTTTATTTTAGGAATTTGATTTCTAAGTGATAGTCAAACTGGAGAAGATGAATGTAGGACCTGATCACCTGTCAAGGGTAACAAATGGAGAATAACCTACCAATTTGGAGGACAACTTCCCTGATGCACAGTTATTTTCAGTCCAAATAGATGGTGAATATTTTGTTGATATTATTGAATACTTGAGTACAAAGATTGTGCCACAAGAGTTTAACATTGTGCAGAATAAAAATCTTGTAGTCAGAGCTACAGACTATCAATTGATTTTGGGACACTTATACAAAATCGACACAGACAACATTTTGAGAAGATGTGTACTAGAACATGAAAGGCCTAGAATTTTGGCAGAAGCTTATGAGGGAATAGTTGGAGGACACTATGCAGGAAAAGATATTGTGAAAAAGGTATTGTGTGCAGGACTATGATGGCCAACAATTCACATTGATGATAAGGAATATTTCCAGATATGTGATGTATGTCAAAGGATTTGTAAACCTAATAGAAGGGATGAGATGCCCCTAAGGCCACAAGTAACTTTGTAGGTATTTGAAAAATGTGCAATATACTTTATGGGACCAATTAATCCACCATCAAGAAGGTCAGGAGAAAGATAGATCATTACTGCAACATGATACTTAACAATATCGACATAAGCAACACTAGTAAAATATTGCAGCACAGAGACAACATCACACTTCTTATTTGAGCAGGTGATCACTAGATTTGGCTATCCAAGGATTTTAATGAGTGACTAGGGTACTCACATTATCAAAAACACTATCAATGCTATAAATAAGGATTTTGAAGTCTATCATCAGAAGAGCACACCATACCATCCTCAAGCAAATGGAACAGTAGAAGCCTTCAATAAGATCTTGGATAATGCTCTGAAAAAGATCTGCAATGTCAATAGGGATGATTGGGATTCGAAGATATCATAGGTACTATGGGCTTACAGGACTAAATGTAAGAAATTGACAGGACATACACCATTCAGGTTGGTGTATGGGAAAGTAGAAGTGGTGCCACTGAAATTCCTGGTACCCAGTCTGCGCGTAGCAGCAATTACCAACATGAAAAAAAGAGGAACATTTAAGGAAAGATTAAATCAACTAATTGATATGGAAGAGGATAGGATTTTGGAAGGATTTCATCAAGAAGTACAGAAAGAAAGAGACAAATCTTGGCATGATAGACATATCAATAGGAAGAGTTTCAAAGAGGGAGACTTAATCTTTCTCTACGAATTTTTTTTTTCTCAACATCCTGGTAAATTTAGAATGCATTGGTTAGGGCCCTATGAAGTCAAGACTATCACAAATGGGGAATTAGTACAGTTAAAGGATCTGGCAGGAGTAGAGCTTAAAGGAATGATCAATGGGAGTTGATTGAAAATGTATAGGGGCAGTCGACCTCCTAGTAATTAAAAGTTACATCGCGGTAAGAAAACATGTAAATAGTGTACTATAGGAGAAGTTAAGAGAGAAAAATGAGAAAAAAAATAACAAGGAAAAAAAAAATACAAAAGAAAAAAATACAAAAATATTGGGAAATACAACGCGCAGTAGTAGTGGACTCAGCATGAAGAAAAGAGAAATGTTTGTGTGCTAGATATGGGTGACACTCTATGCACTAAGGGAAAGTACAACAAAAATACACAATGCACTCACAAATTTCAATACCACGGAAAAGGTACCAACAGTCCGAAAAAGAGAAAACAACAGTTAAGGTAAAAAGGCGCCAGTTGGGGGTATTTATGAAATTAAACGAACATACTCACTGCATTAATCAAAACTAGGGAAGATTCTCTGAGAAGCTTCACAACATTGATGTCACATTCTATATAAAGGAGAAACGTGGGTAGTTTACAACTTATTGTGAATTTGGGAACTTGCATCGTTAGAAGGGCACACAAAGTCGAGCCAAATTGAAGAGTGCACAGGGTGAACCAATCGAAAACCATCCGATGAAAGCATGCAGTGCCCACAATGGCACCACCAAATACTAGCATGCCAAGCCAAACAACATGAAAAACATGAAGCAGTGTTAGGGAACCTCATGAAATCGGTGAGGCCAAGCCAAAACCTGCACAACAGGGGGAATTCGTCGATGTCAATGCAATTCCCTCACCACACAAAGAAACAGTAAGACCCACACCCATGGAGGAATAATCCTAACCCCTAGTAACTATTGGCATGGATATTGACCCATAGGATAGTGCGCAAGGTCGATAGGCTGAAGACACAGGAAACCGACAAAAAATGGTGAGGGCCTAAGGAGCCCACAGAGTAAATGGGGCCACCACGGTGCAAATTGAGGTTGTTGCGCCAAGACCACCACCTAGAGAAGGTTCTACATAACAGCATGAGGGTCTGGTGGAAGACATTACCAACCAACTAGACTCTACTGCAGAAGAAAGATATATGGAGGTTGGGACCTCAAGTGAGCTACCAAGAAGAAAGGGAAAACAACCCATGGTGCAGTCACCACACAGACAACCTAATGCAACAATACTCCTACCGCACACTCCTGAGGGGGTGTAGGCCACACCTTCCCTTCTGGTATACATGGAAAGACTTCTATATTCAGACCACAACATGGTCAATGATAGAAAATTCCCAGATTTTGTGAAGTAGGTATACCTCGACAGTATAGGCACAGGCTCCTTTAGTGGCCCAATTCTACAACCAAAACTATGGGAAACTGGGTTGGACATGACATGTATTTTGAACTTCCTTGAAATTCCCCATTTTGGCAGGGGGAAAGAGGTAAACAATGGCGTCAAGTAGTTGATGGCGGTCCTCCATGGAGGATTCCTATGGTTGGAGGATCTTGTCTCAATAGACGTGGAACCAACTGCATTCATCACAGGTCTACCATCTATGGGAGAGAGTCTCATGTAGTACCTTGATGATAAAAAAAGGAGAAATCCCTAGCCAAGGAGATGAAGAAAACTTATGGCATAGAGAGGGGGCTCATGCGAGATTATAATCAATAGGATCAATGACGCAACAATAAGAATGGCTTCCAAACTCATGTCCTGTAAGATGCTAAGAAAATGATGCAAGGAGAAATTCCCTGTCGAAGTCGTCAAAACTACAGAATAGTGCGCCAATGGCACTATGCTCAGTCGAGCCCCGTATTTATTGCACCTGTTCCTCAATGACTACAAAGATGCGAAAGACTTGGAAATAAAGTTCCATTATTCGTGATTACTCCTTCTGATCACATTGATCGAGTGGAGGGAGCCCTCATACTCTCATTTTTGTGAGCGGATAGGTCGTTGTCGTGCAGCACGGTACACATCATTAGGGAGCACTTCAAACCCCAAGCATAGAAGTGCCAACATAGGTACCTTTGCATGGTACCTTAGAGAGATATAAGAGAGCATTGAAAATAGTTGGAGAATCACTCCAGAAGTGGTCACAGAATACAGAGAGATAACCAATTTCAAAGCAACAAAGCATAATATGTGGATTCAAGCGCACAAGGATCTGGGGAAGGAATGGATATATTTAATATATTGTGTCACTGAAGAGGATGTAGAAATGGCAATGTGGGATTGGCATGACAATTGGAGGATTCCAATCCTAACTCAAGAGGTTCCTAAGGGTACAGAGATAGACGTAGGGAAAACCAAGCCACCTGCAGGTGACACAACTTCGCCCAAAAATCTAGCAAAGTTGGAGGAACCCATCCAGAAGCCGATGTGACAAAAGAAGGGTAGTGCACCAAAGAGATATGTGCATGCAATGAAAAAGGAAACTACCCGAAGACAAAAGGAACAAGGGGTGGGGGACACAATAACAAAAGAAACCCCCTCGACAGCCACCCCACAGGAAACAATGCCACCCAAGTGGTTGATTATACACACATGAGGGGGAAAAGAAGGCCAAGGCACATAATCAGCCACTAAAATACACTATCATTGAGGATGATGGAGAACTTATGGAAGAGAAGGTGTAGGACCACACAACGAAAGAATTTGAAGAAGCCCAACACTAAAGAGGAAGAATACAAGATGAGTTGGCAGAGATAAAGTAGGTCCTTGAGCATATCAGGTCAGCGCAGAGGCCAAAAAGGGGAAAAAATCCTTCCCTGAAGTAGAAACATTAGAGACAAGGACTGCGCCCAGTGAGGAGGATGCAGTTCAAACTACCGCCTAGGTGAGTCCAACACTCAGAATTACAACCAACATAATGCAGATGGATGACACCACAACCCAGACACCATTGAAGGATCTAGCTCAGGTAGAACTGGTATTATCATGAATACCTACCAAGGCACTATACAGGATCCAATTCAGTGTCTCGCATGAGGTACAATCACGTGCAAAAATAGATGCAGCAGAACTACAGGAGGCGAGAAATGGCAAGGATTCCTTGGAATTGGTGGTCGAGAAAGTCAAGCTCGAAACCAAGGAAGAAAAGGAGCACATTGACATAATAGAAAAGGGTGTGATTGCAGTATACAATCACATCCCTGACAACGTGCATCTAGAGAACACAAGCATAGAGGATAAAATCAAGATTTTTTCCTAAACCATTGAACACTATAGGCAAGAGATTGAGGATTTGAAAGAAAATTTGACTCCTAAAACTCCTCTCGAGGTCAAAGATCAGAGGAAACACTTCAATTAGAAGAATCAGAGAAGCACGTAAGCGTTGCATAAGAGTTGCTTGACAAAGCCGCGCAGCTCTGGATAGAGCTAGAAGAGGATTAGAAGTTCCAACAGTGGGACCAAGAAGAGGAAAGGCTTAGCGCAGCCATACAAGAGCTCAAGAATAGATAGAAAACAATGAGAATCACAAAGCACTTGAAAGGTAATCATGACTTGAAGAAGCTGCAGGTAGATTTAAAAGCCACACAGATGAAAAAACATGAGAGACAAGCGAAAGTAGAACCCCTCCAGGATCAAGCAACGCAGATGATCACACATATGGAGGAGGAAAAGAAGAGAATTGTGTAGGTGCAACACAAAGAGGCATAACACTGATCCATAGGGACATCACAACATAGTCAGTAGAGGCACTGACAAGGGGGATTTTTGGGTGCATAACTAACAAGGAGAAAAGGCCCACTTTTGGGAGAGAAGGCAAATTTTGTGGAAGGACAACTAGCAAGAAAAGAATCACGTGCGAGGGAAAGACACATGCAAAGGAGGAAAGAATGAAAGGCGTGCATGCGGGAAAACCTAACCACATTAGGGTTAGTTTTTTTCCAAGAGATTGTAACAGCTGATAAGATGAAAATTAGTATAAATAATCACCTAGGAGGTCTAGTTCGGGGTTCCTAAGTTTTGTTTTGCTTGGTTAAGGAAAGTAATGTAAGATCTGATACCTTTTTCTAAGTTGTTGAGTTGTAGGAGAATCAAGTAACTAGATCCCAAGAGTTATATTGCAGGCTAAGGATCCTGGTATGATCTAGTCATCCTCATAAGGATTGTGGAACCTGTTTTGTGATTACATGATCAGAAATTGTAGTGCGGGCAATGCCATATTTTGAAAAAGTCTAAATAAAAGAACATAAGAGCCAGATCTTTTTGGAAATAGCCCAGGAGGGGGTGAACCACGATAACACTCATTTTATGTGTTGTGAATGAGTTCATGTTACCTTATGTAATTAGTTAGAATATGAATGGATGAATGGATAAATATGTGAGATCTGTTATAGGTTAGATTTGCTAGAATGCATGAATAGATTTAATAGATAAAATAATATGAAGATTAATAGAAATAACAACCAGGACAAGGCCTAAGAAGATTAATTGAAAAACCATGATCCCCACTCTTTCCTATACTGCAAGCATATTATCATTACAGTCACCCATAGGACTATCTAAGGTGAGAGTGCACATTACATTTTCTGTGTTGTTTTTCTTGTTTTGTCTACTAGGAGGGCCAATAGTTTTAGGGGGATTTATTGGAAACTTGTTCAGATATAGACCTGGGTCAACCCAAGAGTAGGAAGAGAGAGTATTAACTACTAGGAGTTGAGATATTAGTGAGAGCACACAAAGAGATGAGATATTTGACCTCAACTATATCAAAGGGAAGGATGGTATCATCGACTTGGGGTAGTTCTTCGAGAGGGGGAAAATTACCATAATTTTTAGAAATGTCATCAGAAATGGTCATAAAAATATTTTTCTCCTTACATTTGTTCCCTGGTAAATATTTTTCATCACAATTGTAGAAAAGACCCTTAAGTTGGAATTCAACCATTTCTACCTTGGTTAATTTTTGGACCTTAATAGGAGAAGGAGGAGTTGGATTGATGGGGAGGGAACATGGAATAAAGGATGGATTTTTTATTTGAGAAGTGACTACTTGCTTTGTTTCCTTGGCTCAGTGAGTGGCTTCAAGTTAGCTATGGGGGTGAGACATTAGGACATGATCCCAAATGTCATCCTTGAGGTCACTAATAAAGCATTCATGGAAGAAGGTTTATGCCATGCCTTCAGTTCATAAATCCAATGATGCATTATTCAAATGTACTAGAATATTTAATCTTGGTCAAATGACCCAAATGATGTGTGTTTGTGTCAAAGCATTCATAAAGGTCTGCAAAAAGGTGGGTCCAAGCAATATAACCTTGGTGTGAATTTTTATGCAATTTCCACCATTTTTAGCATTCTGGATCCAAATAGAGGACACCGACATCAAGATTTATTAAGTCATCAGTCATTCCATGCAATGAGAAATAATTTTCCATTTGAGTGACCCAAATCATGGGGTTCGATCCATCAAATTTATTCACCTCGAATTTAGAAAGATGTAGGTCATGAGAAAGGGGGTTAGAATGAAATTCCATGGAATGGGATGAGTCAATGCCCTATTGGTGTGAATTTTTTTCATAGGAGAGATGATTCTTGGATTTGTGAACCCATGTCATGAGAGATTTCATATCGATAGATAGGGAATCAAGTGTAGTGAGCTTGGAATTTATGGTGGAAATGTCTAAAGTAACTTGATTTAAATTGTGATTGTTATGGGCTTGAGATGCTTTGAATGTCATTTCAATGTTTTTGAAGGAATTTTCTAAGGAATTGATGTGTTTGTCAAAGTATTGTTTGTGGATGGCCATCGGGGAGATAACATGGAGAGAATAAGGCTAGTGGGTTTGCACCTAAAGGATCAGGACAGAGTGGTATCACTACGATCAGTGAAAAAAGACGAATCTAGTGAGATTGGTCCCAAATAAGGATGTC
>SNQJ01S0107543.1:27556-60908 GCA_010110895.2 Picea sitchensis
GGGTGGGTCCACACAAAAAAGGATTATGACAGAGGGGTACCACTCTGATTAGTGTGAAGAGAGGAATCTAGCGGTATAGCTCCCAAATAAGGGTTCCGGTGGAACCAATATACTCATTTTTTTACTCCTACGAATTTATACTCTTGTCTGAATAATTATGTAGTGACATAATTCCCAAATTCTTAATAGTGAATATTGTGTAGGAATTTCACATCCTAGATGTAGGAAGTAGGGTTTCCCACATTGGATGTGCAAACATTCAACACTATTTATTTTCTATTCTATTCTAGTAGCAAGGGTTAGGTTTTTGAGGGTTCTTAAGGAAAAGGGAGTGTTTTGTTCTATAGCTCTCTTATATACTAGTGGGGTCCAATAGTAGTACTCTAACTAATATCTCATGGATCTAACTAAGGAGGGTTAACCATACCCTTAGTCATACTATATGATTTCCTAGGTACACAAGAGTAGTCTTCCCAAGAGCTATTATCGGTGCCACCATTACAGTCAGGCACACAAATGGTTGAGCTAAGGTGGGTTTCAATATACCTATAGAACTCCCAATTTACCCAATGGTATGTAGGAGTGAAATTCCATGTACAAGCATTACAAGGATTGCCACACACCCACTACGGGAACTAATATTTTTCGGATTTTTCCTTCCTTTCACCGAGGAATAGAATCCCCGAATTCCTATGGGGCCTGATGCAGACCCTACCATCCCTTATCCTTACCCATGTGATCCTTGGCTATGACCAAGGGCCTTACCGGAGAGGTGTTTCCGGCTTTTGCGATTTGCGAAATTGCGATGCATGTGTCCCTCTACTCTCTTGTCTCTCGAAGTGTCGAAATCCGAAAGGGACCAATAGTTTGTCATATCTAACAATGCCTCGAATTAAAACCTAGCATCCCACCTTTCAAAGTTTTGCATACCGGGTTTTCACGATAGAAGAGGACGAGGGGTTCATACCCTTCAGTTTTTCGGGTGCCGAAACATCGAAAAAAAACCAAATCTACATGCGCTAAGCCGTATTGGGATTCCACAAGTCGGGAATTTAGGACTGGCGTGTACCAGGGACTTGCTTCTAGATATCCCAGGTGCCGAAATACCGAGACATCAAGACTTATCTGTGCTATTATTATTTTAGGGTTTCGCAAGTCGGGGTTTCGCGATCGGCGAGTACAAGGGAACTGACCCTTGGGTTTCCCGGGTGCCGAAACACTGAAACATCCAAACTCTAGACACACTATGTCATTTTGGGGTTTTGCAAGTCAGGATTTTGGGACTGGCGAGTACAAGAGACTTTCCCTTAGATATTTCGGGTGCCGAAACACCAAAACACTGTATCTCATCCACTCTATTATCATTTCGTGGTCATGCAAGTCGGGATTTTGGGATATGCACAGACAGGAGGTCTTGCACTTAGGTTTCCCAGGAGCTGAAACTATGAACCATATATCCTCTAAACTCACTTCAGGGTTTCACAAGTTAGGATTTTGTGATGTGCAATGACAATAGGTCTCACATCTAGGTTTCCTAGGAGTCAAAAATCTGAAGTTCATATATGTATGCTAAGCTCGTTTCATCGTTTCGCAAGTTGAGATTTCATGACTGATGAGTACAAGAGATTTACCTTTTTAGGTATCCCAGATGCCTAAACTCTGATGGGTTAGATCTCTGCCACATGTCACCCTGGATCCAACGATCCAGAATAACCCTCGTGATTTCGGTGACTGCAAATCCTCGTTCTTCACCACCCTTATACGTCTAAGTTATGAAACCCCAGTGGCTTCTAGATGTTCGCCACCTGTCCTCCAATGATCTAATGGTTGAAGTGATTTCAGGACTTCTTTCGTGCACCTATCTCCGGATCCAACGACTGTCGGTCCCCACTCCAGATCTAACAGTTCTATACCATCCGTTCAGATACTCTCCTCTTGCATGCTATCCTGTGTGCCTGGATGTAGGATTTAAATGGTCTAGATCCACACTCTACAGTTGATCTAAGGGTTGTTGTTTCTCTTCCTCCTAAGCTTTGGCTCTTAGAAGACTCTTCCGTGCACCCCTTGTGCTCATTCGTCAATTCTAGGACTTGAGTGAGTCTCAGTCTCTACTTGCCTCGTAGGGAGCCTGTGCATAACTACACTACCTCTCTTGATCTTAACAGAATTCATCCTCCAAGGGACTCTAGACAACTAGGAAGGTTGGAATGTGTACATGAGACTATGCCTAAGGTCGATGAACTCACCGTTCATGGCTCTAACTCAAGCTGCCTCAGGACAGAAGTATTTATGAGTACCAATCATGTCCTATCCATATAATCTCTTACTGGCCTAATTATAAAGCCAAGTAGTAAGGAAAGAGACACAATATATCCATTCAAAAATCAAGCACAATTCCTGAAACATACACCGTATAACCAAATTCATGCCGAGTTACAGCTAAATTACATAGAGTAAGAAAATCACTTATCTATTACAGGTTGTCACCAACCAACTGACTGTGGGTGTTCGTCCTTCCACCCGACCATAGGCTCAGAGGCATTCAATATTAGCACTCTGGCCACCCTCGTGCCAAGCCATGATATCACTAGGGAACTATCACTCTTCTCAAGGGTTCTCTCTCTGTTTCAGTTTCCGTTCGGGTCCTGTTTTCTGCAACTCGGATCTTTCTCACTCGTTTGTGGCCTCAGCGAAGTTTCTCAGATGTTCTTCAACATCAAGCTCACGTCCTTTTGTTTGTGATCCACTGGAGAGCTTTGTGCCTGTCCCTTGCGAGCTCTCGTTCTCATCTCGTGTCTCCTTCTCCTCTCCTCTGTGTCCCTCTTACCTTGGACAGTTTCGCCGACCTATCCTGTTCCTTCTGTCAGAAGGAAACTCAGGTCTATAGGTCCCTACAGTACTTCGAGCTGACAGCCCATGTTTCCATTCATGGGGGTGGTTGGTCATTCAACCACTGTTCTTTCTTCATTGATTGTTTTCCTTTCCTTGGGATTCAGAGGTTTGTCATCCTTATCATGAAGATTTGGGATTATTTGATATATGAACCCTCTTGTATGGTTTTCACATTCTTCCTCTAGTGATATCATGGCCAATACTTTCAAGGCTTCACCCCCACAGTCAGTTATTGACAACTCAAACAATAATACATTTACATTTTCCTCATGCATTAGCATGGTAATTCCTATTCTATGATTAATTACAAATTGGGGGAAATAGGGGTGTTACAATTCCCCCCCCCCTTAAAGGAACACCGTCCTTGGTGTTCTTTTCTCAAAACACCTATGATGCCTTTCTCATTTGGCCACTTTATAAGTCTTGACCTTCATCCTCGGTTAGGTCCTCTTTCAGAATCTTATTCTTCGTCACCTGCCTTCAATAATTCTTGGACAATAAGCACATAAATCACAATTTTGTGTAAAAACATCTTACTGTTCTTCAAAATTAAAAAGGAAAATTCATATTCTAGCACAGTACTTATTTGTGTAGTTTGTGGATATGTATCCACATGGTAGTTTTGTTATACATGCTCATCGCTTTCCTTGACGTATCCATTGGGTGCATGATTCCAATTCAATAGTTCACAAGAGCTATAATGATTTTATCTTCCTTTCCAAGGATTTTTTTTCCACATGGGAAACTACCCACTGTGTGCATGATCCCAATAGTTTACAAGAATTATTAAGATCTCCTCTTCCTTGCAGTCACTCACCCTCTAGGCCCAGGCTCAGGCATCCCCTTCACTGTTATACAGTCTCTCGGGTGATCCATCTTTCCCTGCTAAGGTTTTCTCGCACAGGAAAATTTTAGAGACTCTATCAAGTCTTACAGTTGAGGTGTCCCTCAGACTTTCTCTGCCGAGGTGTACCTCGGCTTGTGTTACCTCAACACAATAATTTTTAGGCGATCATGGATTATCACTGGGTTTTCATGGCTCAGTAGTAGCCCCTTTTATTTTTATCATCTTCATCTTTGACAGCCTTCATCTGTTCCTTCTAGATAGATCTTTTCTCCTCACCTGTGTCACAGGTATACAACATTCATGAGACATCATTATAAATTCCAACTTTCAAAATTTTATTGCAAATCTGTCACCTACAGATTTCCTATTCCACAATTTGTTTTCATATTTGTTTCGCACAGGAACCTGATTCATAATCATGGGACTTTCCTTCCCATAACATTTTAGCTCAGCAGGAAATCGGTCTTCCTTATGGACTTACAACATTGCCATATCCAAGACTCCTTCTTCCTTGCAGTTTGGCTCAGCAGGCAATCGGTCTTTCCTATGGGCTTACTTTACTGCCATATCCATGACCCTCTACTTCCTGCAATTCATTCTTCAATCAGCCAATCAAATTGTTAGATTTTTCTTATATATGTGTGTGTGTGTGTGTGTGTGTGTTTTCAAAATGTATTTCAACATTTCAAAGGGTTTTAACAAATGTGCCACTATCCATGGCCACATTCATACCCAATGCACTCTTTCATTGTTATTCAAGTTCGTCACACTTTATGACTGGTTCTTGGCCATGGGGTGTTGGAATTTAACCAACCTCTTCCTCATATGGTTTATTCGTTTTTCTTTCATTCTTACAGCAAGACCATACTACCTTCTATAGGTCGATCACAATCCCAAATCAGTACACACAAACTCAAAAGTTTCACATGAATGTCTTTATGCATTCCTTGATTGTCCATGCATTCATGGCATATCAGTTTATGAATTCTTTCAAGGGTTACAAACAATGTTTACTACCAGAGGTTCATACCTCCATCATTCAAGTTCTCCTTCCTGAGTCATACCTTACTTGGGTATCCAAGGCATACAACTACCCTTTCAATTTTCAGGTATAATATGCAATAATAAAATATTTCGGAAGGGGTTCTTACCAAATCCCTTCATACCCTGTGCCACACAGGCATGAATATCTTGATACCGGTTCTTGGCTGCTAGCACCCTTTCTCTGTTCTCTACCTTATCAATAGTGCTTTAGCGGGATTTTCATAGTCCCGTCAACAACCTTTAGACTACATCTTTTCCATGGTCACCCTCTTCTTGAGTTTGTTCATTATTGGCAACCATATTCCTCAACAGTTACAATATTATTCCTTTCTACACATGACATACACCATAGGCACATTAATCGTCATGTAAATTAAAATGAAAATATCATAGTGTTTAATTAATAAAAACATTTTCAGGCATGTCTATCATATATGTATGCACTTCATCACATTATCCTTAATGTTTTTCATGAGTGTAACACAACAATTCTCAATTACTTTCACAACATTACAACCATCATTATTATGGTGTCAAATCATTTGCGTTCATCAATGTACTAGCTTTCTCATCCCATAGAACGTAATGCACAGCAAGGAAAGAATTGAGGGCTCTCCCCTTCTTCCAATTCTTTCTACATCGCCTGGGACTTTTCAGCTGAGTCAAGTTATCTCTAAGGTCTCACTACCTTTCCTTAACCATAGCTTCAACCAAGCCGTATCAGTTAAACATACCCATTTATTCATTCAATTTTACTAGCCTCTTACCAACCATACTGGTTTCCACAACTTCTCTTTTTCTGAGCAACCCTAGGTTAGTCTCATCCTAACTCTTAGGATACTTCAACATGCTTTAGTAGCAACTCTTTTCTCATAATGAATCATAAACATGTGCATCCTACACTCTTCCATTTTGTTATTAGAATGGTCAATATTAAATTATTAGTCTTATATTACTTACATGATTCTTTCAAAATGTAATCTAGGATTCTTATACATGGACAGGCCTTACAGCCCATTGTCCAACCTTCAAAAATTATCAGGGTTGTGACTTTGTTCTTCTAATAGAGACCTTATATAGTTCCTCAACCGGGAACTCCTTCAGCATGCAACTTCCTCGTTGCAGATCCATCACCACTTGTGATGACCTTAACCTTGAGTCAGCCTTTTAGTGGTCTACCAAATATTCCCCTTAAGGAATATAAGCATGCATCTTTGTTAACTTACATCTATGAGGTACTTAACCACTTTCATAATCCTAAGCCTGTATGTAGATCGTAGGTATATTTCATAGCCTAGATACATTTCCATTTTTTTTTAAATCAGTCATCTCAGGATTGTTCACAGTCCTTCTCATGTGATCTTCAAAGGAATAAACATTTTCCTCTTACCATGACATCAGAGCACCTCACTCGTTTACTCTTTCATTTAATTGCACTGGATTTTCCTGGGGGAATGGAGTACATTCCCCTTAAGCTATCATTCAAGACAAAACCTTCGCGACTCTTCAGAACGGATTCAACCATGTATCCATGCTATTCATTCAACTTTGGCAAGTGTAATTCTTGCCTCACGTTTCACTTATCAGGGAAATCATATTGGACCACTAGTATACTTATACTTTTACATCATACATGTGCATTACTTGCACATTTAATATCATTCATACCTTACCAGTATTAATATCCTATTATGAAGCTTCACAATGCATTAACCTCATGCACTCAAGTATGATTGAACACAGCTAAGTATTCATCATACTGGTCCACACCTTCTCCTCACGTGACCACCGACGGTGACCATGATCCAAACTAAAAGGCACTTCGCATTTCACAATTTCAGGATTTTTATTGCAAGGAACTCTGGTTCCTTTATTCCTTGAAAACCGATAGGACGAAATGATGACCTCTGAAATGTCTAAATGTCAATCCCTGGATTTCTCCTCCAAGAAGGTGTCTCCCCAGCTCGTCGCGTTTCGTGACTTCTGAACTCCCGATGTCAAGCGTTCTGACTTTTTGTCTGCGGGATTCTTGATATCCCGATATGACCAAAGCCCCACTCCTCTTTGTGTCATGTTGTTGATACTTCAGGTTTTTCATCCCCAAGAGTCTGGATTCCTCATCTCCAGGACTTCTGAAATGCCGAATCCCGATATGTCGAAATGTCAGCTTCCTATCGCGTCCCTTCAGTGCCTTCTGGATTTCGCGTTTCACGATCCTGCAATGCAAGGGTTGCACAGTCCTTGCTCCTTTCACTTCCCGGTACCTGAAATATTGATGTGCCTCTATTGAGAGATCAATGGCCATGATCCAATCCACATCCTACAACCCTGATCCTTTTTCGATGTTTTGGGAGGGGGGGTCAAGAGTTACGAACTCTTTCCCTTCGCATCCCCAGTACCAGGAGTGACGAAATGGATCCCTTCAGGAATTTTCCCGAAACCTTAATCCTCCACCACTTGTCCTCTAGCGATGAATGGTCCCGATGCTTTCGGGATTTCATGGCTCGGGACCTCTAGTCTCCCGAACTCTTACCTCTTGGAATCCCGATATCCAAAATTGTGAAATTCTCTCTGGACGATCAATGGTTCAGATTGCTCCTTGATCAAGGGCTATGATATTTTCGTGAATTTCTCATTGCTCATCCCAAGTCCTTTGGTTTTGTGAAATTTCAGTATCTCCTCACAACTAACCAGTGCGCTACTTCTCCGAGATCGAACAACTTGAAACATTTCCGTTCTTTCTGAATGGATCTTGACTCCCGATCCTATCCAATCTTCAAAAATATTTTCTGAAGGATTTCTCTCACTATCTCTTCTGATATTTTAAGTTACTTACAAGACTAATCTCATAGTCATAACTCATATGGATGTTACCCGCTCTTTATGGGAACAACCAACAAGGGTCGCGCTTGGGAATTAGCAACAGTCCCAAAGGACTCCTCTTGATCTTGCTCAAACAGATTATCCTCGTTGTCGATCCTAACCATTATAGGTCAGGTAATCTGACCCTACATATTTTCATCAGTCTTCTCAATAGTGAGGATTTAAAGGCTCAGAGTTTAGCCTTTTAATAATGCAGTAATCATAACTTCCTAAGGATCCTACCATTCCTTACCAGATTTCCCAAATCATAAAGGAGTTCTTCATTTGGATCTTAATTCTTACCTAACCAGCCATCTCAATTGCAAGAGACTCTACCTGCTTTAGTAGGTATCCATCGTCACGCTATAATAGAACAACTCAGTTCATGTCCCTTTTCTGGCTAGTGCAACTTCATAGCACAATTTATTCAACCTATGTTATTCACACTCAGGTCTTATCAGTAATACTGATCAGTGCATTCCTACTCCTATAAGAGTAGTTATCACTTTGACAAAGGAACAATATAATTCCTTTGCTGGAATTCAACAAGAAATCCCAAAATCACAGGTTCAATATGCAGCCCTTCTCCTCAAGGAGTAAATGCAGATAAAAACATCTCCTTACGCGGATTGTACATGAGCCCAAGTAGGCCAAGTGTTGTAACCATGCTCTGATACCAATTTGTCACACACCCACTATGGGAACTAATATTTTTTGGCTTTTTCCTTCCTTTCACCAAGGAATAGAATCCCCAAATTCCTATGGGGCCTGATGAAAACCCTACCATCCCTTATCCTTACCCATGTGATCATTGGCTATGACCACAGGCCTTACCGGAGAGGTGTTTCCGGCTTTCGCGATTCAGGAAATCACGATGCATGTGTCCCTCTACTCTCTTGTCTCTCGAAGTGCCGAAATCGGAAAGGGACCAACAGTTTGTCACATCTAACAATACCTCAAATTAAAACATGTCATCCACCCTTTCGGAGTTTTGCGTACCAGGTTTTCGCAGTAGAAGAGGATGAGGGGTTCATACCCTTCAGTTTTTCGGGTGCCAAAACACCGAGAAAAAAACAAATCTACATCCGCTAAGCCATATCGAGATTTCACAAGTCGGGAATTCAGGACTAGCGTGTACCAAGGACTTTCTTCTAGATATCCCAGGTGCCAAAATACCAAGACATCAAGACTTATCTATGCTATTATTAATTTGGGGTTTTGGAAGTCAGGGTTTCGTGACTGGCAAGTACAAGGGAACTGACCCTTGGGTTTCTCAGGTGTCGAAACACCGAAACATCCAAACTCTAGACACACTATGTCATTTCGGGTTTCACAAGTCAGGATTTTGGGATTGGCGAGTACAAGAGACTTTCCCTTAGATATCCTGGGGGTTGAAACATAGAAACACCGTATCTCATCCACTCTATTATCATTTCAGGATATGCGCAGACAGGATGTCTCACACTTAGGTTTCCCGGGAGCCGAAACTCCGAACCATATATCCTCTAAACTCACTTCAGGGTTTCGCAAGTCAGGATTTGCAATGTACGGTGACAAGAGGTCTTGCATATGGGTTTCCTGGGTGCCGAAACTCTAAAGTTCATATATGTATACTAAGCTCGTTTCGGGGTTTTGCAAGTCGAGATTTCACGACTGACAAGTACAAGATATTTGCCTTTTTAGGTATCCCGGATGTTGAAACTCCGATGGGTTAGATCTCTGCCATGTGTCGCCCTAGATCCAATGATCCAGAATAACCGTCACGATTTTGGTGATTGTGAATCCTCGTTCTTCACCACCCTTATACATCTAAGTTCTGAAACCCCGGTAGCTTCCAAATGTTCACCACCTTTCCTCCAATGATCCAACGATTGAAGTGATTTCGGTACTTCTTTCATGTGCCTATCTTTGAATCCAATGACTGTCGGTCCCTACCCTAGATCTGATGGTTCTATACCATTCATTCAGATCCTCTCCTCTTGCATGCTATCCTATGTGCCTAGACATAGGATTTCAATGGTCCAGATCCACACTCTACATTTTATCTAAGGGTTGTTGTTGCTCTTCCTCCTGAGCTTTGCCTCTTAGAAGATTCTTCCGCGCACCCCTTGCGCTCATTCGTTAAGTCTAGGACTTGAGTGAGTCTCAGTCTCTACTTGCCTCGCAGGGAGCCTGTGCATAACTACACTACCTCTCCTGAGCTTAACAGAATTCATCCTCCAAGGGACTATAGAAAACTAGGAAGGTTGGCATGCGTACATGAGACTATGCCTAAGGTCGACGAACTCACCATTCGTGGCTCTAACTCAAGCCGCCTCAGGACACAAGTATTTACAAGTACCAATCATGTCTTATCCATATAATCTCTTACTGGCCTAATTATAAAACCAAGTAGTAAGGAAAGAGACATAGTATATCCATTCAGAAATCAAGCATAATTCCTGAAACATACACCGTATAACCAAATTCATGCCCAGTTATAGCTAAATTACATAGAGTAAGAAAATCACTTATCTATTACAGGTTGTCACCAACCAACTGACTATGGGTGTTCATCCTTCCACGCGACCATAGGCTCAGAGGCATTCATTATTATCACTTTGGACACCCCCGTGCCAAGCCATGATATCACCAGGGAACTATCACTCTTCTCGAGGGTTCTCTCTCTGTTTCAGTTTCCGTTCGGATCCTGTTTTCTACAAATCGGAGCTTTCTCACTTGTTTGTGGCCTCGGCAAGGTTTCTTAGATGCTCTTTGGCATCAAGCTCGTGACCTTCTATTCGTGATATGATGGAGAGATTTGTGCCTCTCCCTTGCGATCTCCCATTCTTGTCTCGTGTGTCCTTCTCCTCTCCTCTATGTCCCTCTTACCTTGGACGGTTTCGTTGACCTATCATATTCCTTCTATCAGAAGGAAACTTAGGTCTGCAGGTCCCTGCAGTACTTCGGGCTGACAACCCATGTTTCCATTCATGGGGGTGGTTGGTCATTCAACCAATATTATTTCTTCATTGACTGCTTTCCTTTCCTTGGGATTCGAAGGAGGTTTGTCATCCTTGTCATGAATATTTGGTTTTATTTGATATATGAACCCTCTTGTATGGTTTTCACATTCTTCCTCCAGTGATATCATGGTCAGTATTTTCAAGGCTTCACCCCCACAGTCAATTATTGGCAACTCAAACAATAATACATTTACATTTTCCTCATGCATTAGCATGGTAATTCCTATTCTATGATTAATTACAAATTGGGGGAAAGGGGTGTTACAAGGATAACACATTGTAGTAGAGGTTTTTACAGAATCTCCCCAAAAACATTATCCTTTCTCTGTTTATAGTGAAGGTTGTTACAGGGGGTGAGAAGTCAAAGGTTTTTGTGGAGGTTTTCTATTCTAGTGTACCTATGAGGAATGTATTCCCTGATGTACAAATCAATTTGATGACTTGATTCTTAGATTTTTCAGGGGCATCGTCATATGCTATAATAAAAAAACCCACCGAATAAAGCACCCTTATGCCGTTGAACATTATGACCTGATGCATATCCCTGTTGTTAGGTGCACCATAGTAGGGTAAATAAAAAATAAATACTCAATTGATTTTCATTATTACACCTCATCCTTTGATTCCAAACTATCAATAAAGCACCAATGCTCACTCTCCTTCCAAGGATGCCCTATTTGTAGTGCTCTATAGTTTGTTCGATACCTCCAATGATAGATTCCACACATTTCCAAAATTTGGAAATTACCATGAATTTTTATTTCCTCTCAATAGTGGAACCATTCCTCCTCAGGACATAAGAATCTATGTAAATTGTTTATGACCTTCCTATTTGCATTTTCATTCGATTAAAATTTGCATTGGGCTTGAAATTTGGTCATTTTTTTAAATTATTTTACAATTCTGTTTGGTGCGCCTGAACGCTTTGGATCAACCTGAAGTGGTGTGTCCTATGTGTAAATGCACAATAAGAACTTCCACTGGTGTGTGAACTCTAACAATATGCATTGGTGTCATTCAAATAAAATAACTGTGATTAATTTTTAAAAATAAACATAACAGTGTGTCTTTTGTGATGCCTCATTGTCGGTGCGTTACAAAAGACAACACATCACTAACTGTTGGCACAGGGGCAGACCCAAGCTTCAACGTTACAACATTGCACCAACAAAACCCTAACTACTGGCCCTTTTAGCAACACCTGTGGAGCATATGAATTCTCACTCAAGGTAGAGGCAGGGGTGGTTGCAGGACTCCAGTGTCTGCAACCTTAGCTGGGACACAGATCTGTGATTACAACACCTTAACAAAGAACTTAGCAATTACAGTTTGTTAATATTCAACCTTAGTTTACAGCACAGCTAAAACCTAACAACAGATCAACACAGTATTCACATAGATCCAATATGATCAGGCACTAAGCATATCGACATAGATCAGATCTAGCATTTATTCACAATATTCAGCACTAAGCTACCATATCAAATTCATCTAACATACATCAGCGCACTAAGTATTTAACCACATAAATAAGAGAACAACCATAAAGCACATAGCAATCATGACATAGGATATACATGGTTGACCCCCACCCTGGGGATACTTCCACTAACTCTTCTTCTTTATTTACTTTTTTCAATATTCTACATGCACAAATACATAATATCTTACTCTGCAGAGGAAAGGAGATCTATGCACCTCACTAGATCCTCCTTCCTTGAAGTACAACACAAATCCTTCCACAGTCTCTTACAATCACTTGCACTTAGAAATTAACAGTTATCACTTAACACACTCTCACACTTTCCTCCTTCAATCACATAGATCAAACTCTAGCACTTATCATATTGCGGCCTCTTCTTACATCACCTAGCTATATATTTATACATTACAAAATGGGCCTAAACATGGGTAAACCCATGGGTCGACATCCCATACCCGTTACATAATCCCAAAACCCAAAAATCCCTAAAAAGGGTTCGAGATCCCGTGATCTCTGCTTCAACTTGCGCTCTGTCTTCAATAGCCTATCGAAGTCCCAAAAGTAGGTCAAACATGACCAAGGATCTCCAAAACTTGGTCAAGGGCCAATAGGCCCCCAACAGTCACTTGTGACTCATCCCGAGTCACTCTGGTCTAGGTAGTTGTGCTTCTAAATCCTCGATCTTGGCTCAAGATGCTTCGACCTATTGTTGTGCTAGGGCCTCCTACTTGGCGAACTCTTGGATGACTTATTCATTGACAAGTCCCTCTAAACAATGTTTGACTACAACGACTACTTGTTCCAACTCTATGCCTCAACCTTTAGTATCCTCAAATAGTTGGCAAGCTTCATCCTGGACAGGTGGAGCCTTTGAGTCACTTCCATGAATTTTCTCTGAATGGTGTGGATCCGCTATTGAGCAGTGCACTCTTCTTGGGATCACTTCATCCTTTCAACTGCTCACAGGAGCTTCAACTGCACCTGTACTATTGTTGCTTGTTGCTTTGCCTCCTGGAGTTGTGACTCCAGTACCTTCAACTCAATATCTTCAATGAGTCGCTCGTAATTTTGTGCGCTGCGAGCACTTAGTTGTTTGCATTCCAGACTAAATTCTCTAATCCTCTCGATTGTGCTCCGAGCAGTGGATTCTCTTTGATCTCGCACGTATTGCGGGGTACTTGGCACTGTTCGTAGCTCGAGGTCTGTGATTCTCTGTTGAAGTTGTTGGATAGCTTCCACAAGCTTCTCTACTTGATGTTCCACTGGGTCTTCCTCCTTTTTCTCTAAGCCTGTCACAGAGAAAAGTGCTCTGCTGAATGCTTCTTTTACTCCCACCTGGTCTATGAGAAACTTCTCTTTCTCTTGCTAGATTTGCACTTTCTCTTCTTCAAACTTAGCTTGGAGGGCAGCGTTCTCTTTCTGCGCAACTCGATGTTTCTCTATGACTACTTTTTGTACTTGCTTTAGGGCATATGTGGCCTATTCGGTTTCTTCTTGTGCATGACAAAGGTGAGCTTTGGTCACATCATCTAGTCTACGAAGTTGGGTAGGCTCATCTCCCAACTCAGGTGCTTCTAATGGAGGGGGCACAATGGATATTGCACGGCTAGATTGAATGGCTTGCTGTACCCCTCTAAGTTCAACCTCGATTCTATCATACATCTCCTCCTTCTTGGCTTCATGTTTCTGTAAGATGTCCTGCGAGGCATCTGCTACAACTACGATGATAAAGTCAAAGTCATCTATAGTGAAAACGGTCTACACCTTAGTCAAGGTGGCTCTGGATTTCTTTCGAGAAGTGGGTTTCATGGGAGAAACCTTCCTTTTCTTCAAAGGATCAGCCTCATCAGCAGGGTCCCTAGGTGGTGTTACTTCACCTTGCTTCTATTGGTCTTCTTTGCCATTTGTCTCTTCTACTTCGTCATCACCCCCTCTTCCAGGTGATACTGAAGTAGTTCCTTCTGATGCACTGCTCAAGTGTTGGACCTCTTTGGTCTTATTCCTTCTGTTGGGTCCAGGATGATCCTTTGCTTCATGAGTGGTCTCAGGGTTGTTGATTAGTTCAGGGTCTGACATTTCTGCAAGGTCTGCGAGGATGAGGAGTTATGCTGACTAGTCCTTGGTGATATCTTCAAGGTCCTCCTCTATGAGCTTGTATTACGATTGAATCTCTTATTTGTGCTCATCTGTGCGCGCGGTGATATAAATGAAGTGTCAATCTATGCAGAACTTCATGAGGGATTGGAATCGATGCAGGTTGTTTGGCATCATGTGAGGGACAACTTTGATAGCCCTATTCAGTTGGAGATAATAGGTATGAAATATCGTGTTCAACTACCACTATTTTCCCATATCGCTCGAGTACCAAAGCATGGTGAAATTCGCAGTGAGTGGTTCAAATAGCTCAATGTTTAGGAAGGTTACACCTTCTGGCATTTCCCAAGAGATAAATGTGATGAGGTTTAGGATCCAACTAAAGTGGAACTCATAGCCCTAATCCTATGCTTCGCGGTAGTCTAATTCCAGTTGGTTGACCAAGTACTTTTCCCAATTCATATGGAGTCCTTCTACACATTTCTCGGCTAGGTCAACAATGAATATTTTGACTTGAGTAGGTTGGTTCTTCCTCACTAGCTTCCCTACGATCAGCTGGCAAGCCAAGTGCATTGCACCATTTTGGATGGAAGCTACCTTGTAGCCTTACTTTCCCTTTTCTACATCGTCATAATTTTCCTTAATTCTCTATGTCAAGGTGCAGTCAGAAGCCTTCCCTCGGTAGAAGTCTTGTGGGTCAGGTCCTTTCATGCTCAATCTAGTGATCCTATGGAACAACGTTGGATCAACTGTAATGCGTCTATCTAGCCATAGGTAGCCGTCATGGTAACATGAGAGCAGGATCTTAACACAGGCGTTAACCTCCTGGTTCCTTCCAAAGTGTGGGATCTTCATCACATTCAAGAGGGTGGACTGTGCGAGGTTCATAGTCCACGGCTGGGGGATAATTTTTGAGTTCTTCCCCTTCGTCCTAGTCAGGTACTTGTAAGGAGAAAGCGTGTTGTAATTCTTTCGGTCACCTAGGTTGAAGTCATTGAACTTCAACGTTGTGATCTTATCTTGCTGCATTCTAACTGCACATATCCCCTTTGGGAGGTATGCAGTGACCATGGTGTAATCAAAGTACCTCAGGACACTGTCACAACTCACTGCGCCGGCCAGAGGTGGGATGTAGTCGGGTAAGATGGTCAGGATTAACTTCGCGTTTTCTAGATCATCTTTGTGTTTGGTTCTCTTCTTGTTGTTGGTCGGGATGGTCCAAATATGTAAGCAGTTGATGGAGAGGTTTGCACTCCTTGCGTCGATGAAGCCTGAATTCCTATGGACATCACTCTCTCGACCATCATATCAATTAAAACTTCCTCAACTGACTTCTCCACAGTGATGAGCTCGTCCGACATGCACGCTCTCAATCAAAAAAATCAGATGGATGGATGAGTGCTCAAAGAAATAGAATTGGCGTTGATCTTACTAAACATGGTGCAAGAGCAATGGGTTCTGTTTATAGCTCTGATATAATTTGTAAAAGTGTTCTTGGTGAAACATTCAACGAACTAAGTAGACACGAAGTAACGGATTTTTCCAACGGATAAGAAGCTTTCCATTAATCTAGTTTTGTTCATTGTGACGTGGTCCCAATGGTCCAATGGTGAGCTTTGTCATCATAACTTTTGTTCTAACCATTCTGGAACATCGGTCCAATGGTTCTAATTCTTCCAACGATCATATCGCTTTTCCATGGTGAATTGTCATGGGGTGTTGTTCTAATATCCCGGTGAAGTTCCAATTTTGCAAATCTTCCTTCTGCGAAGTTCCCTCTGGGCCCTTCTATAAATTTTCGACCTTTTCTCTCTTCTTACTGAGTTTTCTATCCTTCTTCTAGGTGATCTTTGTCTCAATATTCCTCTTTCCATTATAATTCTTATCTTCTTTTAACATAGTAAATTCGTGTTGTTGATGGTCTTGCATAGTGTTCAAGGCCAATACTTCTTTTGGGGTAGGTGCTCTACTCTTTGGTGAGTCTTATTGTGTTCTTTCAACTTCAACATCCAAGTTTCTATTTATAAATAGATTCGATCTATTCTCATGTTCTGCAATCAAGTTTTCGATCCTCCTAGTTATGAAATCTTTTAATTCCTACTTTTTCTGTTCTAGGGCCTCCTCTTCTTTTCTTCTGGTCTGATATTTCTTGATCCAGGTTTTTTCTAATAACATAGTAAATGGAGAGTTGTTCTCAATTAATCTAGAAACCTCAAAATCTTCCTCTGTCGAGCCTCCATGAGAACTCATAGATACCTGGGTGAGTCTTCCACATAGGGTTATCATCTTTCCCTTGAATAATCCTATTCCTCCCAATGAAGGAGTCATATCAAGATTTCCTAAATCTTCCCAAGTTCTTTCTATCATGATATTTACCTGTGTTTCCTCATCCATAACACAGTTTATGTCAAAGTCTCATATTCTTGCTTCTATGCATTCTTTTCCTTTGATGATCTCTGATAAGTTAATATCTCTGTGATTATTCAGGGTTTCTTTCATTTGCAGTAGTACAATCTCTGATTTTGTTTGGGGTTCTACCATGGTCTCAGTTTCGTGACCTTCCTCAAGGTTTTCTTGTCTCATATTTATTTTGTCAAGCTTAACAATCATTCTAGGGAAATCTAAAACTTCATGGTCCATAGCTTTACAACAAAGACAACCAAGTATTATCTCAGGCCATTCCTTAGCATTATGTCTCGATCTTCTGCAACTGTAACAAAGGGTTAATCCTTTTTTTTTTCTTAAATGATCCCCATCCTTTCCTGTACTGCGCACTAGGGTCATAGTAGCTAACCTACAAAAACTTATTTCTAGGATCCCGCATCCATTTGTTAGTCCAAACATTCTTTCTATGCATAGGAATAATATATCTTTCATTATTTCTATCAGATCTACTCATATCAAACCTTCTTTCATCTAACTGTGCCCTAGTTTTCAGACTAGGATAACATTTATCAAACATACCTAGATTCATAYTGTTGAAACAAAAATTCCCACTAATCTTACTTTCAGCAGAGCACAAAGCTTTCATATCTAAAAMTTTTCACTATTCTTACCTTTATCAGAGCACAAAGCTTTGAGATATTACCTCTTTTCTTCGGCTCTGACTTCTCTTCTTAGCACCAAGATTTACAGGTCAAGTAGAATATTGCGCACTAAGGCAACARATCTATGCASAAAGATTTATGTATTTCCTTTAGTTCTCAGCAATCACAGATTCAGGTCCCAGCAATGGAACCATTTGTTGGCACAGGGGTAGACCCAGGGTTCAATGCTACAACAACGCACCAAAAAAACCCTAACTATCGGCCCTTTCGAAAACACCTATGAAGAAGATGAAGTCTCACTTGAGGTAGAGGCAGGGGTGGTTGCAGGACTCCAATGTCTGCAACCTTAGCTGGGACACAGATCTGTGATTACAACACCTTAACAAATCACTTAGCAAATACATTTTGTTAATATTTAGCCTTAGTTTACAGTGAAGCTAAACCCTAACAACAGATCAATGCAGTATTCACACAGATATAATATAATCAAACACTAAGCATACTGACATAGATCATATCTAGAATTTATTCACAATATCTAGCACTAAGATACCATATCAGATTCATCTAACATACATCAGCACACTAAGAATTTAACCACATAAACAAGAGAACAACCATAAAGCACATAGCAATCACAATGCGGGATATACGTGGTTCACCCCCACCCTGGGGTTGCGTCCACTAACTATTCTTCTTTATTTCTTTCTATCAATCTCATACATGCACAAAGCCCTGATATCTTACTTTGTAGAGGGCAGGAGATTTGTGCACCTCACTAGATCCTCCTTCCCTGAAGTACAACACAAATTCTTCCACGGTCTCTTACAATCACTTGCACTTAGCAATTAACACTTAGCACTTATCACACTCTCACACTTTCCTCCTTTGATCACATAGATCGAACTCTATCACTTAGAACACTCTCACACTTTCCTCCTTCGATCACATAGATCGAACTCTAGCACTTAGCACACTCTCACATTGTCCTCCTTCGATCACATAGATCAAACTCTAGCACTTAGCATACTACGACCTCTTCTTACATCACCTAGATATCTATTTATACATTACAAAATGGACCTAAACATGGGTAAACCCATGGGCTGACATCCCATACCTGTTACATAAGCCCAAAACCCAAAAATCCCTAAAAAGGGGTCAGCATCCCTCAATCTCTGCTTCAACTTGCGCTCCGTCTTCGACAGCCCGTCAAAGTCCCAAAAGTAGGTCAAACATGAACAAGGATATCCAAAACTTGGTCAAGTGACAACACTAACCAACATGTTGGTGCTATGGAAACACTAGAGCACTGGTGTGTTAAATTTATCTAAGAACACCACTAATTTTATAGTTCATATCATTTAGTGTATTAGTTTGTCCATGTTAACCAAATGAACCAATGTTGTTAAAAGAACTGCATTGTGAAAAACAATGTACAACTTGGCATAGCGAGGAATCTCATTGGATGCCATGTTATCAATGATATATATAATACAATGCACCACTAAAAAAAATGTTGGTACTCCAATAATATGGTAGAAACGGGTGCATTCATATTAACACAATGCACCACTTAATTTGCAATAAAACAATTTAACCTAATGGTGCCCGTAGGTCCAACAACTGCACTGGAGTTGTAAAGACCATGACACTGAGTCGAATATTTCATAATCTAGTAGCACAATGCATATTATGGGATGAACCACTAAAATATGTGGTGGTGCATTAATAAATGTGGACCATATGTGTGTAAATTGTAACAATGTGCATCAATGTCGTTCAAAGAAAATCACCACGGATTTAAAAAAAAATATAGACATAGCGATGTGTATTTTGTGATATCATGTTTCCAGTGCATTATAAAATAAAATGCACTTCTAAAAAAAACTCTAGTGCTCTGGGAACACTGGAGCACCGATGTGTTTAATTTAACAAAGTGCACTACTAATTTTACACACATAAAATTTAGTATAGCAGTGCATCCATGATAATCAAATGCATTGGTGATATTAAAAGAATCACCACGAGATAAATATCGAATGACTTGGCATACCGAGGCATATTTTTGGATGGCCCATTATCAGTGCTCTATACAACACAACACATCACTAAAAAAAATGGTGGTGGTCCAATAATATGGTAGCACTAATGCACTTATATTAACACATCACCACTTAGTTTGCAATAAAAAAATTTAACCTAGTGGCACCCCTAGGTCTAAACAATGCATTGGTGTTGTAAAGAGCATGGAGCAAGGTTGAATATTTCATGATTTAGCAATGTGGTGTGTCTTATGGGACACACCACTAAAATACGTGTCAATCTGACAATAAATGTGGAGAACTGGTTTGTGATAGTAACAAAACTAAATGGAAGTGTTATTTTTCTGATATAGAGCACTAAGGGTGGTGCATAGTATTTATTCTAGGCACATTGGTTACTTTTCTACTTTTTTTGAAAAACATAAATTAATTTTAGTTTTGGTTAAATACATGTTATTTATATATGTGTGTTTTTTACAATTTCAATTCATTTTATCTATATATATCTGCCTAAAAATATTTGTATGTGAACCATAAATTACAACGATGAGAGGAGGAACAGTTGCAGTAAAATGGGTCGAAACTTACACCTTTGTATGTGAGTGGGAGGCCTGAGAGAGGGAGATGGAGCTATTCATTTTCCCTATTACACCATAGACACATTCCCTTTTGAGGGATGTTGGCCTCCTCAAATTTTATGAGCATGGTACATCAGTCATTGGGAACTCACCATTGTTACAACAATTGATCCGTCATTGGGATCATGGTTGATAGGAATTCAGGGTCGGTCCCAAATTGTGGGATCAGCCCACATAGGAGGATGTTTATTGAATCATTGGGTTCCCTATGGGGGGGAGGTTTGGTCCCAATTCCATGATCCACTGCCTGATGTTCTAGGAGAGACCCAATTGATATATGTGCAGAGATATGTCAGTATGGACATTCTTTCCACTTTGAGATTCCAAGTTCCTGGTGGTCAGATGCAGATGAGTTCATTTCATAGAGAGGAGTTTAGGTGTTTGTGTTTTATTATCTCAACGTTGTCACACTTTACCTCTAATGGGAAACACATTAGTTTCCCTTTGATTCATTATGTATATAGTTTAGTGTAGATGCCCAGATTGATTAGGTGGATAAGGATTTTTTTGAGACAATTTTCTTTTGTATTAGATCGCTATCATTCCATTTTAAATGGGAGGAGATTATTCTCATTCACTTTAGATTTATTTACATTATTTTTTGAGAGGGTTCATTCCATTTGACCAGAAATACCCTACTTTTCTTCTAGGCCTATGTTTGATGCACATATGTGCATGTGGGGGTAGGTGTTTCCAAAGAGGGGCTTGCCAGAGTGGCTGTGTACTCTAGTTCGTAGGGAGGTATGTGATTTTTTAGCTGGAGAGGTGAATCCTATCCTCAATGTTGGAAAATACTTGTAAGTGGGGATGTATTGGAGAGGATTTCCAAACATCCTATTTACAACAGTTGAGCCACCATATGAGAGAGGTAATATTATCATTATTTTTTTAATAAATATAGTTGTATATTTTTATGTCTTATTTAATGAACATGTAATTTGTTGTAAAATTTTGTTTCAATTATCTTATTATTATTATATATTGTTTTGTAGATATTGGCAAATATGTTGGGGATGAGCCTCCCCAACATGATGAGGAGATGGAGGAGGAAGAGAAGAAACCCACATGCCATGTAGGTCAAATTAGAGTGTTTGGATAGAGGTGGAAGCTCACCTATGTTGTGTTATGGTTGATCATGGAGTGGTACCCTCATTGGTGTGAGACATATTAGGGGTACCAGAGTTGTCTGTGATATGAAAAAAAATTCCTCATGACATGAAATAACTACTACGTAATATTTTTAGTTTTGTCAACCTCATTGAGAGATTGATGGATCTTTCTCATGCTTCTCATGATTTTACTCCATATGGTTTATCACCAAACCAATCTAAATCCCCTACTACACCATATGGTCCTCCTCCTCCTCCCGCTTCTCCTCCACATATTTCTTCACAATCCACCTATCCTACTTCTTCCCCTCCACATGTGTTTTCACCATCCATGTTCTATCCTCCTCCCCCCCCTCCACACATGTCTACATCATCCAAAAATCATCCTGTGCCTTCCTCTCCACTTGTGGCTGCACCATCCATGTTTTATCCTCCTCCTCCTCCTCCCCATCCACATGTGTAAGCACCATCCACTAATCCGCATACTTCTCCTCCACATGTGTCACCATCCAATGATCCTACTCCTTCTCCACTTGTGTCACCATTCATCAATCCTTGTCCTTTTGTTCCACAAGTGTCATCTTACACTGATCCTCCTCCTCCTCCTCCTCTTCCACATGTGTCACAATATTTCTATGCTTTGGGCACTATGTTCATATCAGGTACTGTTGCATTGGTTGATCTTGTTGGAGACACATTTGATAGTGTACTTTTTTCATTTCTTTCTGGCATAGGTATTGGTAGACCCTATACCTCTGGTAGAAGAGACATTGATGCATCTGGCTCTGGTGGTGAACCTTCATAGTAGTGTGATGCAAACCCCCGAACCTCGAGCCAAGATCCACATAGGATCGCTCTTCTTCTGTCTGTCTTCAGCTCTTCTACTATGCCACCTCTACGGGTTTAACCTCCACGTAGTTTTCCTTGATCCTGTGATCAACGATTATCTACGCTACTGATCCAACGGTATTTGTTACTTCTTCCTGAGAATGCACTCCTTGCCTTCCCCTTGGAATATTTTCAAGTTTTCAAAGGCCTTGACCTTTGCTTCCCTCTTCGAGCTTGATCTGACTTTGATAAAATTGTCTACGTTCTAGGGACGCTATCCCTCCTAAGCTTTGTCGACTGTGAAACCTCAAGGGTTTCTCGAAATTCTTCTCACAGCCTTTTCTCAGTGCACTAAGGCACTATCCTTCCTAAGCTCCTCAAACTCTGAACCCTCCAAAGGGTTTTCTTAGCCTCTGTGACTCCTTGCAGGGTCCTTGCACGCAATTGTGCTATCTCCTCTAAGCTTATCTATGGCTATGATTTCAAAGTATCTCTCTCTCTCTCTCTCTCTCCTTGAAGGGATGTAAGTGCCCTCTGGAAACTTCCTTCTCAAGCACACTTTGTTGAGCCTCCAGGGTGTTCAGGAACCCTGTGAGTGTCTATCCTTGACACTTTCCTTATCTCAAAACTCGAAAGAGATTTCTTCTCGGTGCACTCCTTTCACTTTCTTGATGCCCTCCTGGCAGAGCTTCTATAGAATCTTCAGTGACTCTGTCTTCTCACTGAACTCGAAATAGAGTTCCTTCTGTGCACCCACTCAATGCCCTCTTGGAAGAGTCTCACAGAATTCTCAAAAGTTTTGTCTTCCCTCTCGACACTTCTTCTCTCTGAACTCAAAATAGAGTTCCTCTGTGCACTCTATGCGCTTGCTCAATGCCCACCTAGAAGAGCTTCTATAGAACCTTCAGTGATTCTATTTTCCCTATGCCTTCCTCTACATAGTCTTACCTCCAAGGTGTTCATCAACCTTGAGGTTTCTCTCTGATTCAGTGACTTCCTCTGGTGCACCCTCTTGGCACGTCTTTTTCTGAAATTCTGCAGAATTCATAAGTGCACTCCATGCACTGGCTTACAGAACCCACGGCATTTTGTCATGCAACCTCTTGCATGAAGCCTCAAAGAACCTAAACCTGAAATCAAAGAACTCTACAGACAACGACTCCTATCTGTAACATGTTAATGCACATCTAACATACATCTATAACATATCATAAACACATAGAGACATTCATTCATGAACTTACAACCCATGAACAACAACATGTAGGAAAAATTGTTAGGTTTGTATTAATATGAAATGCCTCTTTACAATGAGAGTTCGGACTGCAACAAAGTCACAACTTCTTCTCTTCTCATCTCCTATCTTTCTTTCTAAAAAAAAACTCTGAAAACAAAAGAAATATCTTTTTACAAAAGGGGGCTCCTCGAGCGCTTCCCTCCATCCTCACCAACTCTCATAAATTTCATTCAATTACATTGAATGGTTGTCTAGTCTGAATCAGATCTAGATCTCAGCCTTACACCCATTTAAGGAAACCCTTATCTACAGCCTTATAACCATTTAATATAATGTTCAAAATTTGAAATTTGAAAGTGAGAGGATTGAGCCTCTCCTCTCCATTGAATACGTGCTAGTTGGCTAGCGCTTGATGACATGGAGTGATTCTCTTACATCATAATCCTTAGCTGCAAAAATCATGAGCTCCTACTCATGAGCTTCCCAGCACCACTGTTGAAATCCACCTGGATCCCAAACAGTTCTTTGGAGTTGTCCATCTGCTCCACTACTTCGTTGTTGTTGTTGTTGTTGTTGCCCTGTTGCTCTTCCAGGTTCTCCTCTACTCAGCTTCCCTTTGCTAATCGCTTCTACTGATCTGATCACTAGCCTTTTGATCTCCTTAATCACCTCCTCCAGCTGCTTTAGTGGTTGGATCTATGTATGYAGTCTAATCCACTGCACTTCTTCCCTTCAAATGGGTAGATCAACTAGATCTCCCATGCCATCTTCATCTCCCTTTGTGGCACTAAGAGGCTACTCTACTGCAGACTTCAGCTCTACAGTCTCATTACTGAGTTGTTGCTCAACTTCTTTCTGTGGAAGTTCTATTGCTTCCATTTCTCCTACTGGCTTACTTCCAGCTTCTCCTGGGGTTGGTATGTTCCACTACCTGCTTCCAACTTAGCCTGTTGGATGTGCAAGATTTGCACCATCACCCTTCTCTCCAGGGATTCCAATTCTTCACACAGATCAAGAAAATCTATGWKGTTCGCTTCCTCTTCTGTTGCAGGCTTCAGTGCTGCAGTCATCTTCCGTTCATGTTCCTGGCTGAAAATTTTGAGCCATTATTTTGAATGCTCCTCCTCTTCTCCTTGGGAAAACATCAGTGTCTACTCCACTTCTTCCTCTTCTTTGATAGTCTTTGCTGGCTATCTTTCTATTGTTTCTCCATCTGCAACACCTTCGCTGGACTCAACTGGGCTATGTGACAGGAATACCTGAATTCCCCCAATAATTAGAATGCTCTTTTGATTCTCTCATGTTAGCACTCCTTGTTGATCCAAAATCTCCTCTGAGTTCATGAGACTTTCAGACAGTCTCATCTCTTTTCCCCTGCCCACCTAGCAACTTGGGAATTTTATGTTGCCCACCTGGCAGTTTATGAGATCAATCGATACCCTCTTCATCAACACTCCTTGTTGACCCGAACTCATCCCTAAGTTCATGAGACTCTCATTCAGTCTCATCTACTCTCCCTTTCCCACTTGGCAATATGGGATTTCTGCCCTTCCCACCTGGCAGTTTACGAGATCTTCAGCTAATCTCATAACATTCCCCTCCTGGCAATATGAACTTCCATGGTTGTCCTCCTAATAGTCTATGAGATCCTCCAATGATCGTATTTCATTGCCCACCTGGAAATTGGAAGATTCATCTCTGCCCTCCTGGCAGTCTTTGAGATCATCCAGTGATCTCAGTTCATCCTCAACGTCACTGAGATTTCTCCCAGACTCTGGTTCACATGCATGAACCATCTCCTCTTCATCTCTGAGGCTTTCCACATACCTCATCCATCTCCTCAATAGCCTCCATTATCCTCTGGCCAACAATTTTTTGACTGGCCATTTCACCTTTGCTTTCAAGGGCCATTCATACGCCCAATGCGGCTTTGCATCCTGCTACACCCGTAGTGCAAGTTCTTCCATTCTCGCCCTTATCTTAGTGAGTTCCAAATCCATCTCTGGATTTTTCTTCTACTGGTGGTGGTTCTTCTTTCCACCGCGTCCATGCCCTTTAGTAGCCATCTTCCTGGTTCTGTCTGCCCTCCTGGCAAACTTGGCTATTGTCACTCTGCAACTCAGAGCACTTCCAGCATCTCCTACAGTCCACCAGACTGTCTATTGATTGTGGTGTATCTGTGAATAATCACCACAGAGCTTCAACACTCCATCTTTTTCTTCTCTGGATCCCTCTGCCTTCAATATACAGACAAAATTAGGCTCTGATACCTTTTTTGATGCAGACCCCCGATCCTCGGGCCGAGATCCACACATGATCTCTCTTCTTTGAATCCGCAGAACAGAATTAGTTCTTTCGGGCCCTCATTGTAGCCCCATGAATCCGATCCACAATTCCTTCCACACAAAACCCCACCTGCACAAACAAGCACTAGGAATGAGCTTTCGACCAACCCACCTTTCGCGTTTTCAGGATTTCAGGACTCCCGCATGTGAGCTCTCCCAGGCTCCTTGTCCTCTTAAGTTCCTAGTCACCGAAACACAAAAAAGGGCTTGATGAATCTGCCTCCTCCTTTGACCTCCGAATGGTTTCAAGTTTTCGCGTTTCATGATTTTGCGAGTCGATACTCCCTATCTCCCAACTCCTGACCTCTCGAACACCCGGTTCCTGAAATGCCGAAAAGGCTTAGCGGGCCTTGGATTTTCCCTTAGCCTTCATCCACGTGACCACGCTACTGGATTTCATGATTCATAGAATCATGATGCAAGCGGTTCCCCTTTTTCTCTGTCTTTTGAATCTCTAAGTTCTGAAATGTCAAAATGGAACTCCTTCTGTGACCACAGCTCTACTCCAAAGACATGTCACATTTCACAACTTCATGGTTTTCGATGCCAAGTACCCTGGCTCCTATCATCGAGAATGCTAAAATTCTATACCCCAAAATACCGAAGTGACTGATGGCTATAGGCCTCCCTCAATCCAACGATCCACACTCATCCTGATCGACGGTCAAGATTTGATTGTGATTCTCCCTTTCGTGATTTCTAGAGACTCTTTACTCTTGGTCTCCTGGTGTCTGAATTCCCAAAATGGTTGAAATGCTAAAAGACTTCCAATCTTAACCTTCTTACAGATCTATGAGATCCAACGGAACGTGGGATTTCAACACTTCTCCACAAAGTGTCTCCACCATCCGTCTTCGGCTCTTCTACTACGCCACCTCTATGACTTTAACCTCCGCATAGTTTTCCCTGATCCTGTGATCAGCGGTTATCTGCGGTACTGATCCAATGGTAGTTGTTACTCCTTCCTGAGCATGCACTCTATTTTCTTCAACCCTGTTTACTATACTTTATTGTATTTTTCATTCAATATTTTTCTAATGAATAATCGATTTGAAGTTATCTGCATCCTTGATTTCTAGTTCAGATTGATTTGGATATCAAACTATTTATAGCTTTTCCTCTAAAATTTCTATCAGTGATTTTAAGACCTGTTAATTTGAACCTTAATACTTAACTTTTCATTAGAAACCTCGTGTTCCTTGTTTATTACTTGTCGCAAATATGAGATTCTTTCTTGATTAAAGCCTCATATTTTTTTTGTAGTGCTTCTTTGTTATTTTATAATTCTCGAATTGTTACAAATCCAGGAAACAACCTCGAATGTATTTATGTTAATATTTTGAATTTCAATTTTTTTTTTTCTATTCTCATCTCTTAAAAGTTTGAAGTAACATTTGATTAAATTCTTTCACAATTAAATAAGTATTATCCTCCATGATTGTTCCAAGTAGCAGACAACCCAACATTGAACCTGGCCTTCAAGATCAAACCAGTATTTCCTTGAACCTATTTAATACCATCTTACAAACAACACCTAACCGGGTCGAATTAGAATGTTCATGGGCTGCTATTGAGAGAGATATTAGCATCCAAAAACAACGGAAAGCTAGACAGAGACAGTTGAGAAACTGATGCTGCTTCACCCTTCCTTTTTAATTCTTATTCTCAAGATTATTCTTTTTAACATTTACGGATTCCTTGACGGTATACTTTACAGCCTTAAAGTATAAACTCAAGAACAACATTTTTTTGGCGTCGTTGCCAGGGAAAGAAGAAATGAATCTTTTCACTGGGAAGAACGACATTGACATTTTTTGTTTTTGATAGTGAACAGGGATAGAAAACCTTCTAAGGCTACTAATATTTTTCACTTTGTGACTCCACGATAACTAAACTAGCTATTATCCGAAAGAACACTAGAAAAAACCCAGACAGCAAGCAGACTTCGCCAGTCTCCTATCCGTAAAAGATTTTAAAATCATGAAAAACACTTAAACAAGTCTTTTTACCCACATATACTATATGTCAGCCTGACTTTACGCAGTTAAACATTTCGGAAACTCTTGAAAGATATCTTTCACTTCCCCTCTCATACAATATGTTCTCATTTCCTGAAGTTTCCTCCCCATATTTCCGAGAATATTCTCCTCACACATTCCGAGATTTAGCCTCAAATCTAACCATGGCTGCACAAAAAGGTGCTAGAGCTGGAGGTGGTGCCCCTGGAGGTGGTCAAGTACCGCTTCCTGGAATCTTCACTAAAGTAGCTTCTAGATATGCTCCCCTTGTTCTTCCCATTCCTCTTCATGATCTCCCCGAGAATTATATGAAAATTCTTCCAAAATTTACAGGGGAAGGGGATCTAACTGCCCAAGAACATATAAAAAATTTTGATCAATTTTCTGACATCCTCGGAATAGAACACGAAGTTGTCTATTCTAGACTCCTCGTTCAAACTTTCGAAGGACAGGTGAGGACCTGGTTCAGATCCTTAGTAGCTAGATATTTAATATCTTATGAAGAACTTGAAAGCGCTTTTATTAGACAATGGGGAGAGAGGAAGGACCACCTCTACTACTTGACTGAATTTGGAGCCCTTAGAAAGAAAAAATCTGAATCAGTTCTAGAATTCACGCAAAGGTTCAACAAGTTGTATAGTAAAATCCCAGTTGAGGTTAAACCTTCACAACCCACAACAAAAGTGAATTTTTCTAGTGCTTTTGATCTTGACTTCACTTTATTATTGAGAGAAAGGAGATCAATATATCTCACGAAAATGTAGGATGATGTGCTTGAGATTGAATCAAACATGATGGCATCAGGAAAATTAAAAGCGAAAACTGAAACTGGAAACAAAGAAAATAAGAAATTCAAAGAACAAGGTGGACCTTCAGGATTGAGGAAATCCTCAGGAGATAGAGTAGAAGATATGGCTAGGGTTATTAGAGAACTTTCAAACAAGATCTCAAAAATGGAACTAGAGAAATCGAAAAGAGATAATTTCCCCAGGAAAGATTTTAGAAGAAATCCTTATCCTCAGGGATCACAGAAAATAATTAAAAATGAAGATCAAAAAATTCCAACACCCTTCAAAAGTGAAAATTTCATTGGAGAGGAAGATCTAGGAGATTTTGAAGAAATCGATGAAGATATTAATAATCTTGGCGATGATAATAAATCACCTTATTTATCGAGACAGGATTACGAAAGATCTTTAAATAAAGAAATTACATTGGAAGACAATGTTAGCAATAATATGTCTGAAGATTTCACATATCAAGATATCACAGATGATATCATAGCTGAACTATAGGGAAAATATAATTTAAGACCAAGGAACAAAAGTCTCCCAAATGTTTCAACAAAAAATATTTTTCCAAGAAGCGAAACCGATGAGGCAACTCCAAAAGTTGCTGATAAACAACCTGCGAAAAAAAAACACAACTGATACACAACCTGTCCAGTCAGAACTAGTAGAAACACTCCCTGTGAAGACACAAGCTCCTATAAATGAAAACAAGTCCACATCACAATGAAAAGATGAAAAGAAAGGAATGGAAGCCCCGAACATAGAAAACAACAAGGCTTTGGGAAATTTTAATTTGGAAAACGAAATAAATAAAATCAAAATTCCTATTCCCCTTGTTGAATTAGCTAAAAATCCCATATACATAAAACAAATCGCCAAGATGATTAACTTTTTCAAAGACGAAAGCCAAGCTGACGTCATCAACTTAGAAGATGATAAACCAAACATAGTCTTTGGTCCACACTTCGAAGGTGCGAGAGACACTGTGGCTCCCTTTTATATTACGTTAACCCTGTTTGACCACCTTCTTCATAACTGTATGTTGGATTCCGAAGCTTCCCACAATGTGATGCCAAAGGAAATTATGGAAAAACTTGGTCTTGAAATCACAAGGCCCTATGGTGACTTATATTCTATCGATTCAAGGAAAGTCAAATGCATAGGTATGATTAAAGACCTAGTGGTAGGTTTGGCCCAAATACCTGCTAAAATTATTCTTATGGATGTAGTGGTCGTTGACATCTCCCCAAAGTATGGTATGCTATTATCTAGGTCATGGGGTGCTAAGCTTGGAGGGTCTCTCCAACTGGATATGACATACGCTACAAATCCAATTTTTGGAGGACAATACACGCGTCTTTACAGAGAGACTAGGTTGGAATTTACTGTAGGCAATCCACACAACCCAAAAAATCATCCAGTTTATATTGCTGACCAAGACTTAGGAAATTGTATATTATCTATTGATGACGATTTTGAAGTAGATATAGACGAAAATTGTATAGAAGAAAAAATTGAAAAAAAAGAAATAGAGAAAAATGTATATAACACTGGTGTATGGAAAATATATTTTGATGGTGCCTCATCTTTCCTTGGATCTGGAGCTGGAGCACTCCTTGTGGCTCCCGATGATCAATTCATAATCCCCTTTTCATATAGGCTTCAGTGGAATGTGGATTGTACAAACAATGTATGCGAGTATGAAGCTTTAGTGCTAGGATTAGAAGCTGCTAAGAGGATGAAAATAAAGAAACTCAAAGTCTTTGGTGACGCCGAGTTAATTATAAAATAGGTGAATTGGCAGTATCAGGCCAAGCATCCTAGATTACAGTCCTATAGGAATTGTGTATGGGATTTAATCGAGAACTTCTTCTCCTATGTGAATTTTCATTTCGTCCCAAGGTCTGAAAATCAATAGGCTGATGCTTTAGCCAAAGCAGCATCAAATTTCACACCCCCAACTACTTTTAAATTAAAGTATCACATACAAATGAGACATCACCCTTCGATACCAAATAACATACAACATTGGCAGGTCTTTGAGGACGATGAGCAGCTTCAAAAGTTTCTAGAATCATTAGATGAATTTGCAGAAACGCATACTGATCAAGAAAATCAAAATGATCCCATTTGGATCATGCAGGAGGGGGAGGATTCTAAAGAGTTTCACAATAAAATTGCAAATCACCGAATGCTCGTTCTCAAGAACAACCAGATTCCCAAGGGTCTAATTCCCTTGGAAAGACTATTTAATCAAGATGATATCCCTTCAAAAACCACCCTACAACCTCAACCAGAGGAGGTTGAAGATTGTAACATAGGAACTAAAGAAAACCCCCGAATGGTAAAACTATCCAAATATCTATCAAAGAAAACAAAAATAAATACACGAAGTTGTTAAGAAAATACAAAGATGTTTTCGCATGGTCGTATGAAGAACTGAAAACATATGACACTTCTGTGATCAAACATAAGATACCCTTGAAGCCTGGTGTCAAACATTTTAAACAAAAACTCCGACAAATTAACCCCATTTTATTACCTATTATCGAACAAGAAGTTAAAAAAATCCTTGATGCTAAGATAATTGTACCACTAAGATATTCTGATTGGGTAGCCAATCTGGTCCCGGTTAGAAAGAAAAACGGGGAATTTAGACTGTGTGTCGATTTCAGAAATCTTAATAAATCTTCTCTCAAAGATAATTATCCCCTACCTAAAATGGACCATGTTCTAGAAAAAGTAGTAGGAGCTAATAGGATGTCAATGATTGACGGATTTTCAAGTTACAATCAAATTACCGTCAGTGATCTCGATAAAGAAAAAACCATCTTTAACACTCCTTGGGGCACATTTATATATGATAAAATGTCGTTTGGATTGATGAATGCAGGTGCTAATTTTCAACGCGCAATGGATATTGCTTTTGTTGGCGAACGTGACAAATTTGTAGTCATCTATTTGGATGACCTTACTGTTTTTTCTAAATTGGATGAAGACCATCTGGTTCATCTCAAACAGACATTTGAAAAATGTTGCAGGTTTGGTCTATCCTTAAATCCTAAGAAGTCTCACTTTGCTATGCAAGAAGGCAAGTTGTTGGGTCACATCGTATCTCGTGATGGAATTAGAATTGACCCTAAAAGAGTAGAGCCTATAGATACAATAGCTATTCCTAGGAATGTGAAATAAATTCAGTCATTCTTAGGAAAAATAATTTTTTTGGAAGATTTATTCCTAACTTCGTTGAAATCGTGAAATTGATTACAGATATGCTTAGGAAAAACAATGAAGTAAAATGTACAACAGAAGCTAAAGCATCATTTGCCCATATCAAGAAGGTTATAAGTAAGGCGCCGGTACTAGCGAGCCTCGATTATCTCAAAGGATTTCTTATTTTTTCATTTGCCTCTGAACACACACTCGTCGTCGTACTCCTTCGGAAGAATGAAGAAGGTTTCGAGCAACCGATAGCCTTCTTTAGAAAAAGTCTCTGAGATGTCGAACTCAAATATAAAATAATGGAAAAACAAGCATATGTTATGGTAAAAGCATTAAAATCTTTCAGAACTTATGTTTTGCATTCTAAGGTGATTGCATATGTACCCACTAGTTCTGTAAAACATATTTTGGTTCAAGCAGACAGTGATGGAAAAAGAGGAAGATGGCTTGCCAAAATTCAAGAGTTTGGCTTGGAGGTTAAACCAACAAAATTAGTAAAGGGGAAAGGCTTAGCTAAACTTTTAGCTAAATCTAATTTCAGAGATCTTGGGATAAACAACTCTCAGGAGGAGCAAGAGTGGGTAGACGTGAATGAACTTGAGGAGCAAATGACTGAAAACTAAATCGAAGAGAAATTTGCGTCATCAAATTGGTACAAGGACATAGTAACATACTTACTAACATTGAAATGTCCAAATGACTTGTCTTCATCCAAATATAGAACGCTAAAGCTACATGCAATCAAATATTGTATTTAAAAAAAATGATTATATTGGAAAGACCCACTTGGCTTCCTTTTGGTCTGTCTGGTTGAGTTGGAAACAGAAGAAGTTATAGGTCAATTTCATGAAGGAGTATGTGGAGGACACCACGCCTAGAGGGCTATGGAATATAAAATCATGAGGGATGGTTATTACTGGCCCAAAATTTTCCCATATGTCAATGCTAAGGTACGAGCTTGCAGCCCTTGCCAATTTTTTGCAGGAAAACATAAACTACCAGCGATGCCATTGGTCCCAGTCAAGATAGAAGCTCCTTTTCAGCAATGGGGACTAGATTTCATAGGTGAAATTAATCCTCATTCTAGTTCTAAACACAGATGGATCCTGACCGCTACAGAGTACTTCACTAAATGGGTGGAAGCTATCCCAACAAGAAAGGCTATTGATTCGATGGTTATAGATTTCTTAGAGGAAAATATTTTGTCTAGGTTCGGTTGTCCCAGAAAGATAGTCACAGAAAATGTGCAGGATTTTAAGTCTATGCCAATAGTCATCTTTTGCCAGAAATATAATATTGTGATGGTTCATTCCACAGCATACTATCCTCAAGGAAATGGTCTGGCAGAATCTTCAAACAAGAGCTTAATCAGTATAATCAAGAAAGTGTTAGATGAAAATAAAAATTCTTGGCATTTTCATTTAAAATACGCTCTATGGGAAAATTGGATAGGCACAAAAAAGTCTATCGATACTTCTCCCTTCCAAATGGTATATGGAACAGATGTAGTGTTGCCTATAAACCTAGCACTTCCTGTAATGAAACTATGGCAAGAGGAGAAGGAAGAACCGAATCCTCTCACAAGAAGGATAAACCAGTTGATTGAAGTTCAGCAGCACAGGGTGGTAGTGGATGAAAGGTTGCAGAAGTACCAGGATGACATGAAGGTATTGTTTGATCGTAAAGCCAAGGACAAAAATTTTCTCCCTGGGGATCTGGTTTTGAGATGGGATGATGTTATAACCCTAAAATGCACTACACAGGTTTACCTGGCATCAGGCCAACTCATGCCTCTTCCTAGCCAAAGCCATGCTGAATAAAACCTTGAAAAACCACTTAAAACAA
>SNQJ01S0107544.1:17384-29625 GCA_010110895.2 Picea sitchensis
TTTTTCTTATATGTCTTGAAGAATTACATTCATTGGAAGCACCAACTTCCTTTGTTTTCCAGTTGCAACTGGAAGGAGGCTCTGACCCCCTAGTTTCTCAGAGTACAAACTGAGGGAAGGTCCAACTCCCCAATTCTCTGGCTACAACCAGAAGGAGGGTACAACCCCCTATGTTCTCTGTCTATAACCGGAAGGTGGATAAAACCACCTATCCTTGCCTCATCCTACCACCCTGAAGTAGAATTAGAATGATGGAACCACTGTCAACCTGTCACTGTGAGATATACTGTTGTACAACTATATCAACCTGTGCCACTGACCTCTATCAAATATGTACAACTGCCCTGTAATCAGTCTGTACCTAAACTGAACATGTATCTACAAAAATACAACAGATACATGACCTGTAGTGATGCAACCTACGTATGTACGCGCCCTATCTGTTATGCAGCCCACATATGTACATGCCCTATCTGTTATGCAACTTGTGTATGCCTTTTGAAATTAGGGTTTCCTTTCACTTGAAAACTTCTGACCCTCTGTAACTTCTTTCACATAGATATGTAACCTATCACTGTATCCAGACTATAACTGTAACATGTGCATGCATCCTCATACATAACCTCTACTCAAGGCAAGTATGTCTTTCTCTAGTCATGTGCCATATAGGTATGTGTTATCATGAACAAGTATAATATCCCTCACATGATCTTAGTCATAAACCCCTTTCTAATATTCAACTTCTCAATACATCAATAAATACAAGATCTCAACCATGTACCATAAAAAATCTTAGCCATATGCCAAGAAATACAAGATGTGCCTCAACATGAAGTATCAATGATAAATATACCAGCACTGTATTTCTATAGATCTGACTTATACAAAAGATCCCATGTAGCCACTAGTCTCTCTAGGGAGAATCCTCATATCTCCATTGCCATTCCTCATGCATACATCAAAATCCAACTATTCATAGAAATAAGACATACCTTTTGAACCAATGGATGGATCTGATGTATCTGAGCACTCTAAACCTTCCTGGGAGCTTTATCTCAAAATCTAGAACCTCTAAACCTTCATCTTCTCAAGTTTCATGGATTTATCAACATGTACTCACCCTATACAAAGCCAACCCACGTACGTACTCACCCTATACACAGACAACCCACGTATGTGTATGCACACTATACACATGCATCCCACATACATACACACCCTATACACAGCCAGCCCGTGTACGTGTACTCACCCTATACATAGACAGCCTGCATAGGCCTCATAAAATAGAGTTTTTTGTGAATCCGAGAATTTCGTCATCAACCCTTCGTGCTACATCAGATGTTCACCACTTCAGATGTATCCACAAGTATTTACAATAATATTTACACAAGGAAATATATATACAATATGTACAAGTGTGTTTTTATGAGTGAGATTTGTCTCTTATTTATATCTTCATGTAGCCTTACACTTTCCTTATTTTAGGGCTTCTTCATTTAAAATAATTTCTTTTTGCAAAGCAATTTGACTCTTGGGGGCTTCTATAAGACTCATGAGGGTTCTACAACTTCATATGGTCATAACTCTCTAACCATGAGGAGTTATGTGACGTTCCATGTACCACCAGAAATGACATGACAAGCACTATCCATCTAGGATAATTTCACTCACAAATTCATTGTCCTTCATCTCATTATTCCTCAAATAAGCATGGGTTCTCTCACTCCACAAAACATCTTCCCATGAGGGCTTTCACCATAAGGGGACCACTTTGGAGTACATCCATTTTTACTTCTTACCAACCATGAAAAGACAACAATGAGTCATCTTGACATCAAACAATCTTGGGTCCATTGCCCAAACCTTCTACCACGGGGCTTTCTTCAAGGGTTGACATCAATGACAACCAACCTTAATCAACACATGATTCTCTGAGAGAGACTCTTTATTCTTACTCATCAATAGTCAAGAATAGAGGTTACTCTCCCCCTCCCACAAAATCCTGGCAGAGGGTTTTCTCTGTACCAAGCAAGGAGGTTTGTTCGAGTACTTCCACAGTCAGTCGTCAGCCTCGTTTATCATCTTGTAACGAAAACCTTTCCAAAAAATTCTTACATCAAGAATGAGCTTATTTACTAGTTCTTTCTTGGACCATAGAGCTGCAAAAATGCTCTTTTTTCTTCTCGAGATTGCTCTTTCAACTTTTCTCTCTTTGTAGATCTTCTTTCTCTCTTTGCCTCTGCCAACGAATTACCTATTTCTTTCCTTTCCTATCAAGTTTGTGTGGGTTCAAATCCCCAGCTCGTGGTTAGGTATGGAAGTCTTACAAGTGGGTACTCTTCCCCATCTCCTCATTAACTCTTGAGGAGGAATCTTCCAACTACCAATTTGACTGGTAATTCATATATGGGTTAGAGGACTGTTCTGAGTCATTAAATACAGTAAGGTGTTGGTTTGGTGGGGGTCATCTCAACCATTTCTAGTTCCCCTCACCATCTCTCTCATAACATCCATGTTATATCTTGACAAACCCCCCTTTCAACAATTATGCAACACTTATCCATTTTTTATTAATAACAAAAAATACATACATTGACCTTTTATACAAAGGTTCATCAAATAAAACATTCACACATATCTAGTTAGCCATAGTCTCTTAGCCAGTTATATTTATATTTATAGACTGAGGGAAACAAGGGTTTTACAATCCCCTCCCCCTTAAAGGAACATCATCCCCGATGTTCTATTTTTCAATGTGCTCTGTATGTACATAAGTAAACAAATATGGATATGCATATTTCATGGAATCCTCCATTTCCCATGTAGCCTCATCTGGTCCAAAGTGTTTCCACTGCACCTTGACCTATGCAATGGTTTTGTTTATGAGTGGGGTCTCCTTCCTATCTATTATACATTGAGTTTCTAGTAGGAATTATCCCTCTGGTTCCACCTGAATCACAAACCTGTCAATTATATGATTAGAATCATGTACATATTTCTTCAATAAAGAAACATGGAAAACATTATGTGCCTTCAATGTGGGGAGGAGTGTTATCCTATAGGCTACAAGTCCCACTCTATCCAAAATTTAAAAGGGTCCACAATACCGAGGTTCCATCTTGGCACACGCTCCCATTCTCAAGGAGATTTTCCTAGGTCTAACTTTGAGATACACATGATCCCCTACTTTGAATTCTCTAAGAGTTTGTTTTCTGTCTGCATATATCTTTTTTCTATCCTGGGATATTTTCAGATTTTGTCTAATCTAAATTACTTGTTGTTCCATTTCCTTTAGCATATCTGGCCCGATTGTGATTCTTTCCACTGGGTTATTCCATCTGATTGGAATATTACATTTCCTTTCATAGAAGGCTTCAAAAGGGATCATTTTTAATGACTCTTGATAGCCATTGTTGTAGGAAAATTCTATTGGTGGTAGGTAGTCTTCCCACTTATTGGGTTGATGCATCACATGCATCCTCAACATGTCTTCTAACACTTGGTTTACCCTCTCTGTCTACCAATCAGTTTGAGGGTGATAGGTTGTACTAAAGAGCAATTTTGTTTCCAAACCAACCATTAAATATTTCCAAAAGCTCGAAGTAAATTTTGTGTCTCTGTCAAATATGATCTCCTTAGGCATGTCGTGCAACCTAAATATCTCTTTCATGAAAATACTGGCAATATTTATTACCTTGCAAGTTGACTTGATGAGAATAAAGTGAGAAAACTTGCTCAATGTTTCCACCACTACCATGATGGCATCATTCTACTTGGCCAATTTTGGTAATCTGGTGATGAAATCCATGGAAATGGTTTCCCACTTCCATTCTGGAATTGGTAGGGGCCGCAAAAACCCTGCTGGATGTCAGTGTTCTTCCTTAACCTGCTGACATTCTAGAAATTTAACCAAGTAATCCGCTATCTCCTTCTTCAGTCCTGGCTAATAAAACCATTTCCTAGTGTCTGTAATAATTTTCTAATAACCAATATGACCAATATATGGTCTTTTGTGTAGTTCATCCATCATGAACCTCTTCAAGTCATCACAATTTGGGATATACACCCCACCTTTGTAAGTTATCATGCCATCATTCAACATTTGATAACCTCTATACTTCATCCCTGTGGGATCTTGTTCTAAGTATGATTTTATAGTCTTAAAGAATGCATCGGTTTCTTGTGCACTCTTGACTCTCTCCTTGACATATGTTTCATAGGTTCTTACCACTTCCAAGTGAATCACTTTCATACTTCTTCTAAGGGCATAATCCACCCTATTTTATTTTCCTTTAATATGTTTGATTTCAAAATCAAACTCACTAAGGAGAGCCATCCATCTAGCTTGCCTAGCATTAAGTTTTGGTTAATCAAACAGGTACCTCAACCCACAATGTTCTATCATAAGAAAAAATATTCTACCCAGGAGGTAATTCCTCCACATTTTTAAAGCATGCACTATGGCAGCCAATTCTAGATCATGGGTCACATAATTGATTTCATGCTCATTCAATTTTCTGGATTCATAGAAAATTACATGTTCTTATTGCATAAAGACCCCTCTGAGTCCTTCCTTGTAAGCATATGTATACACAAGGAAGTCCTTGTTTGGATCTACAATCTTCAGCACAGGTGCAGTTTTTAGAAGGAATTTCAGTTCTTGAAATCTCTCTTCACATTCTGATGTCCAAAGGAATTTAACTCTCTTTTTCTGAAGGGAAGTGAATGGGCAACCAATCCTGGAAAATACTTTTATGAACATCCTATATTATCTTGCTAGGCCCATGAAAGATATGATATCAGATACATCCTTTGTGGTATGCCAATCCATAATGTCTTTGATATTGTTAGGATCAATCCCTCACTTAGAAATAACATGGCCTAAGTAATGGACTTGTTTCTGGAAAAAGTCACACTTACTAAACTTAGTATAGAGATGATGTTCTCTTAGTACTTGAAGCACTAACTTGAGATGTTCTTCATCCTATCTGTTCTTAGAATACATTATGATATCATCAATGAAAACCAATACAAACATGTCTAATAATTTACTGAGTGCATTATTCATTAAGAACATAAAAGTAGTTGGTGCATTGGTTATCCCGAATGGCACCACCACAAATTCATAGTGACCATACATTTTCCTAAAGGTTTTTTTGTGGATGTCTTCATCCTTAATTCAGACCTGATGGTATCCAGACCTCAAGTCAATATTGGAGAATATTGTAGCACCCCTTAATTGGTCAAATACGTCATCGATCCTTGGCAAGGGAAACTTATTCTTTATGGTCATGTTATTGAGTTTCCTATAGTCTATGCACAACCTAAGTGTTCCATCCTTATTTTTCACAAACATTGTTGGTGCTCCCCATGGAGACATAGTAGGTCTGATGTATCCTTTTTCCATCATTTCTTTTAGCTATAGTTTGATCTCAACTAGCTCTGGCGTACTCATTCTATAGGGTGTTCTAGAAACTGACACCGCTCCTAGGGCAAGTTCTATTGAAAAGTCAATATCTCTTCTTGGAGGTAGACCCGGTACCTCTTATGGGAACACATATTTATACTCTTTCAATATGGGATGGTCCTCTAGACTTGGTTTTTCATCCTCAAAAAAGTCCAACACTTATATTCAATACAAAGGACATCCTTTTCTGCAATACTTCTTCACTTGAAGTGTTGATATTTGTCTCACAAAGACAAGATTTTGAATCCCTTGTAGGGTTACCTTTATCCCTTCTTCATTGTCACACTCCAATGTTTTATTGTAACAATCCATCTTGGTTTTATGGGTATCCAACCAGTCCATGCCAATCAACAAGTCATAAGATCCTAAAGGAAGTATATTTAGGTTCGCTTGGGTGGGAAATCCACTCATAATGAATTGGCATGCTGGTATGACCTATGCTACTTTTCTTGTGGTTCCAGTGGCTAGTTGTACCAACCATGCTTTAACATGTTTAACTTGCTTCAATTTACATTTTTCAGCAGTTTGAGGGGAAATATAACTCAAATTAGAAATAGGGTCAATTAAAATGGAAACTAGATGGTTGGCAATCATACCATCCATCTCCACCACTGAAGCTTGGTGGTCGGCTTGTTAATATCCAAGGCTTCATAAATCAGTGGCATGCTCCTAGCCACATCATTGAATATGGTAGTATCTTGGATGTTGTAGGCCCTCCTACTGTTCTATTGTCTATATGGGCAATCTCTCAACAAATTTTCTTCTCCACAAACCCAACATTTCAAGGCTTCTCTCTTTATGTTATCAGTCTTACTTGGGGCTGCACCAAAGGATTTATTTCCACTCTGAGAGGGGAAATTTTGTTGGTATACACTTTTAGTAGGAAGGATCATCTTACAACCTTTTCCATAACTCTTGAATCTTGAGGGTTTAAACCCATTTTTCTTGAATCCTAAACTACTCTTCTTCTTCCATTCCTCGTGAGGTTCTGTTTTGTTCTTGAACTGCTCATAGAAATACCTTGCCTTCTAGATAGTGTCTTCTAAGGTATTTGGCTCATCAAATTCAATCCTATCCTGAAAGGACTCGGGTATCCCACTAATAAATAATTGCATTTTTACCTTTTCATATTTTATGTAGGGCACATACCTTATCATCTCATGGAATTTATTGATATATTTATCTATGGTGAGTTGTCCCAACATGCGTTCATAGAACTCCTTGGTATTCCCATCAAAGTATTTCTCTGACAGATACTTCTTTTTGAAGTATTTCTCAAATTGTTTTCATGACAAGTCCTTCTCATGGATTCCTTTCACATTCCTAAGGTGTTCCCACCAAACATAGGCCTTTCCATTCAGGTTAAAAATGGCTATTCAAACCTTCAAATTTTTAGAGTGGTCATGGAATATGAAGTACTTTTTCAAGACAAGAAACCAAACTTTTTCTTCTTCCCCCTTCTTAATCTCTCCATCGAAAGTGGGTGGTTTGAATTTCTTGAACTCTTCATGTTCATGACTCTTGGAATGTTTCCTCTTTTTTCTTTTCCTCTGGGAATGTGAACTATTTTTGCTACTAGAGGATTCCTTGAAGTTGTCAGTTTCCACACCATAGGATTCTCCTGATGAGTATCTATTGGCTCCATGTTGGGCCTTCTTTGAGGTGCTCCTCCTTGTGTGGCCACTTTTAGGGCCATTCTTTCATATCTCAGGTGCACTCTTGGTCTTCTTCATATGATGTATGTCCACATGGTTAACTGCTGGTCCATGTTGCAACTGCCTTTGTATATCTGATAAGATCTATAGTAGAACTACATTGATTTGAGTATGATTTTCCTATTCCTTTATTATCCTTTCATTTTCAACCTTACAACTCTATAATTTTGCCACAAGGATTCTTACAGTTTCATCCAGATCTGGAGGGGTTTCCACCGCCCTCCTCTCATCATATTCTTCCTCTCTATTGTGGGAGTTTTCCCCCAATTCATTGTGTGTCACTATAATTTATGTTGTAGTTCTCATGTGGTCTACTGACTACTTGAGTGTTGTTAAAACATTTTCTGTTAGTTAATGGTCTATTAGTTCATAAACAACACAAAGTTCATAATTTCAAAACACACACAAAAATAGAAAATTTCATTCCTTTCTTCAGTAGAGGTTTAACTAAGCCTCTTAGGAAGGGGTAAGATAAGGTGTCACCCCTAAAAGTTATTTAAATAAGATTTTATTTAAATATGATTTTTAAGAGACTCATTCATGAGCCCAAGAAGGCCAAGTGTTGTAACCATGCTCTGTTAACAATTTGTAACACATCCAACCCATTAAATGCTATTTTTTTTGGAATGGGGCATCCCAATTTCACTTTCCTTAAACATCTCGAATCCTCTATCTGAGGTATGCATCCTCTTATAATCACCCATATCTTTCTAACGACTTCTACCAGGCTCAAAACCGACCTCTGGTTTACAAGTTATGGCTTCCCGAAGTTCTTTGAGCATTCATTGGTTAAGGGCCACATGGCTCCATCTCATTTGTACCATCTATAGGTTCCTACATCTCATGGGGACCAATCCAACAACTGGTCTTAATCCTCGTCTCACACACATGCTAGTGGGGAATTCAACATTCGATGCTTTGGCGTTGAACATCCCCTTTCTCTTCTATGCACATGTCCTATGGAGTCCTGAATTCTTGAGCTCCCGAGGTGCTTCCATGTAGTTCTAGATTTTGACCCCTTTGGGAGAATACATTCTAACATCCCAAGTCTCCCAGAGATTTGAGCTCCCAAAATTCTAAAATATCTCCACGTGGCTCTGGCCTTTGGACCTTTTAACCTACCCATGACACTGCTTCCCAAACCCCCAGAGTCTCTAACTCCTGAAATCTTGAAGGGTACACCCTCACACATGGTGATGTACTAAATGCGAAGGCAAACACAGGTGGGTCTCGCATGCTCCTCCTGCTAACTGGACCAAGAAGTGAGCTCCAAGTGTGATACACGGCATGGAAAAGATGACACATGGCCCCTTCATTGGGTGACATGTGTCACATGTTAATGGGATATAGGGTCTGCGAAACGTATGAATACAAGTGACATGTTGCATGTTGATCATAGGTCCATGTCACCCTGGATGATGTCACTGTACCACGTCACTCCAGACTGATAGCCTTCCAATCCCTTCAATCTCATGGTCAAGGTGTGTCCATGTAATCCCTAGATTGACAACCTGCATTACTTTGTAACTTCATCATTTGGGGGATCTGTGGTGTGTCTTAATCTTTATTCTTGAAGTGATCAACATCGGATTGACCATGAAATAGATATGATGATCGGGGGAGGTCCCAAAAAGTTCTTAGATCTACGGCCTGTGTCACTTCATAGCTCCGACGTTCGGGGGTTTCTACCCACTCCACACTCCTTTTCTCCCCAAGTAGGAATTTGTTGAAGTGTTGTACATGAGGCCTTTTTTTTGGTTGATCAAATGATTGAGAGGGATCCTGAAGGGTCCTTATATCGACGATCTGCATTACTTCACAACTCTGGAATTTGGGAGTTTTGGCGTATAGTTTGTAGCTTCCTTTCGGAGTAGGACTTCACTGAAGTACTTAGAGATACCTCGTCACTAAATTTTATATAATGGTTGAGAGTGATTCCCAATCGATTTCTAGATCCATGGCTCTCGTTACTTCATGACTTCGATGTTCATGGAGTTTGATGATATATCATCCCCATTCTCATGGAGTGGGACTTTGCCGAAGTTTCTTGGACATGGATCCAACGACCAAGGAGGCTACCGAATACTCTCATATCGGTGGTCCATGTTACTTCGTGATAAATGAGTGGATCAAGGTTTAATGATGGTCAAGATTAGTTGTACTAGATAAGGGAACCACTAGGCACTGATTAACCTGGTGGTCGGTAATTGTAACTATCAGTTCCCTTCGACCGATTTATAAATGGTAGGGTCAAAGCACTCTGAAGTTATGAACTCCCGAAGTTCTGAAGCCAGAAGGATTAACTTATTTTATGCCTAGCACAAGGTTCCCAAACCTTGGTCACATGTGTCCATTGAAAACTCTTGCGGGCTACACACAAATTCCTTTAGCTATAAATGGGTTAAGGACATGGGCATGAGCCCTCGGTCATGCGGGTGGAAGATATGAAGGAGGCATCCTCCTTCCATAGGCGTTGGACATGAAATTCCCATGAGGGTATATTTTAGAGCTCGACATGAATTAAACATTTCAATAAATCTTTCCCCAACACTATTTGATCCAGAATTGGATCTAGGAGCCAGATAGGGCTAAAAAAGGCCTAAAAATAAAAGTTCTCAAAATATATTCAAAATGGACGGGTGCCTAGGCCTCATTGATATGAACCGAATGCAACTTAAATAGGCTCAAACATACATCATATGCTCCATATATCTCGATCTTCTCATTTGGCCAAATAAGAAAACAAATGCTGACTGTATAGTCCGTATAGTGCCATGTGGCAGATGACTATACAGGCCGTACGGTCATACAAATGACATGGAAGGGTAAGTGGTGCTGACATGGAAAGAGTTTGATTGGGTAGTTGATGTGACAGTTGGACCAATCAGGCAGTGACATATGTCACCACTGTTTGCACCCAATTCGTCACTTGGTGAGCAAATAAAGGGTGCTTACATGCCCAGTTGGGTCTTGCTAGGCATGACAGCTATAGAGGAAAGGGTTAGAAAGAGAAACAACAAAACTATAAACAAGAAATAAATTAAAACAAACTAAAACTATGAGCATATGAAAAATAAATAACAAAGACAACAAGACCAATATCACCAATGTTTTGAGCTGGTCTATTGATGAAATCCAAAGCATAATGAAGAAAGGGAACTGTGGTTCCTTCTTCCTCCAAAGGAAGGCTCTTGAGGCCCTCATAAACTTGCTCTCCTTACAATAAAAAAGATGAAAATGGTGGTGAAAGAACTCCAAGCACATTCACTCAATGGAGAGGTGAATGGCTCTATGAAATGATGCCTATGTGCTATTGTCAAAGAATGAGTCCTTAACAATCTTAGCAGCATAACAATACCTGAAATTCCTTGAGAAAATGATGGTTCTTCATGGGTTTTTATAGCATGGAATTGGGTGATTATGTAACCTCTTTGGAGTGTGAAAAGGGTCTCTTTAGGGCTCAATTAGGTCTTTGACCAGCCTACCATGCAGATTCAGCTCAGATTTGATGTCAAATCGGCTTGGGATCTGATCCATTAGTGGTTGGGAGGCTAACCAATTTCAATAAATGCGCCATTTAGCAGGTGCGTGGGTTTTTCGCCCAACAGACGTGCATCGTGCGTGTATGCGCGCATTGTACATTGTTGTTCCGCGCATATGCACACGAACCCAGATTCTGTAAAGCGCCCTTCAATTTTTGGTTACTTTGTATAGTTTTTTGACCCTTTTGCAATGCTGTGGAATTAATCCTGTGCCATGAATGACTTCATTCCTGTTTTGACGATGCGGAGTTCTTGTTGCCATGTGCGGATGAAATTTCAGTGATAACAGATGCCCCCTGATGGATGAGGTTAGGAGCAAAATGTATAGCCGAAATCCATCAATGTTTCTTCTACTGAGAATGGTGTTGTAAGGGAAAGAAAGAGTGGGACCGTGTAGAGAAATCCTTTGGAGAAGAAAGGAACCTGTAGAACCCGACTTTCCACAAGGTGTGTAACAATATACAACTGTGTACAAACGAGGTGGGCATGCCCCATGCTCATATTATGTAACTTTGAAAAAAGATGATGGAAATGTTGGTGTAGACAACTGCAGTGCCCTGGGGGGCGGTAATGATAAAGGCAGAAGAAAATTCTGCAAAGGAACATACTCTGAACAATAGGCAATGATCGCCGGAACAAGCCACGATGGTGATGCGGGCAGTGATGGCCCTGCCAAGTTCAGAGGTCTTCAGCAACTGATAATAATAACTGCAATGGTCGCAAAGTAAGACCCACCGCAACATGAGAAAGCGTTGGCATCGAATGTTATGGGGGTCAACGACATCAGGGAGAAATGGTGTTTCCCCCTGTGCCGTCTGAGATCTCTCATTAAATGGCAAATGAGAATCAAGATACTGTTGCCCTTCTGGAAAATTGTGCTGATGTCGACAAAAGGGGGACGCGACTCCCAGAAGAAAAGGGCTTCGTGGAATCTACTGTGGTGAAGAAGTGGCAGAGGTACATGGATGAAATCAAGAAGTGGGAAGACTCAAGACTGCCCGTGTTTGGAGGGTATATGATATAATTAATGTCCGCAACCGTGTGACAAGATCAAGTGTCAGGGGGATGACAAGATCAATGATAAGTTGTGCCAGAGGCAGGACAAGGTGAACAAATTCAGAGGGTAAAGGTAAGGGACCTAGGTAGTACTCTGAAGATATAGACGATGCCGGCGAGGGTAAATGAGATGTAATGCTCCAACCAAGGGTGACATGGGTTGCGTGTGGCCAAAAGGAAAGTAGGTCGCCAACAGTGACGATAAAAGCAAAGAACTGGAAATAAAGGCGTTTGTACAATAAATAATGAATAATTTTGGAAAAAATGTACAAATACAGAAACGGGTGCCCCAGCGTGAAATGAGTGCCCCAGGGAGGGCAGAAATTTCTTGGAAAACTGATGAAGGGTGGGGGCCCCATTGGTGAGTTTCTGTATGAGGTAGGTGAAATGAAGATAGGTTCACAGATGGGCAAATTGATGGTGGATGAAATGGTGGGTTCGCGATCCCGCGGAGGTGC
>SNQJ01S0107545.1:0-29625 GCA_010110895.2 Picea sitchensis
AATTCTCAAGGCATAGGGGTCTTCACATGTACGTCATGGGATATATAGGCCTAGTTGATGGAGGATTCCCTCACAACAACAATGTATCTCGTGTACATTGAAAAGACCCTCATATTACCCCTATATAATTTCTTGCATTGCTCATTCTTTTCATCTTGCTATTATTCGCATCTTATGGATAGAAGTTCCTATAAGGAGAGGTAAAATGTATAGAAACTCATATGTTCATAAGTTATATAGCATTCATTCTCTGGTTATTAATGCCCTTCAATCCTCCCTATCTCTTTATGAAGAGGAAGTTAAGTGCGACCTAGAAGGAAGATTGAAAACATTATGGGTTAAAAACATTTGATCATTGTATTGTCATATAAGCTGCATATCAATAAAAATTTAGCTGATTTACCAAAAGAATGAATTTATGTATTTGCAAATTTTTTTTTATAAATATTTTTATTCACCAAATTTCATCTCATTTTTTAAATATCTCTGCCTTTCATTAATAAAGGAAATATGGAGATTCCCTGTGCCTTTTATGGCACCTTGAAGGTACAGGGTTTAGGGGATAGATAAAAGTGGTTTATATTTTTTCATCTTTGATGAATGAAAGGTTTATGGGTGTCGATTATTTTGTCATATTTTATCATAAACATGTTCATACAAAACATGCGTTTTTTTGGCTCCACAGTATGCTCAGAGGAAATGCATCGAGCATTGGTCCCATAAAAAAGGAGGAGATTCCAAATGTGAATTGTGTTGTCGGGTTTCATGACTTTTTATTTGGCCATGTTTTTATTCTTACTATCAACAATTTCATATATATATATTCTTACTATCATTATTATCCTCCACTAATATTCTGAACTGGAAATGCATTCATAATTATTTTTTATGAACTGAAATACTGTGGATTTGAAATCACAGGAATACAAGGCGAGAAGGGTTGATCGAATGCCGAGAGGAGATCCAGACATCCAGACAAGTCAGGTAAGTACCAAAATTATGACTCTATCCATGCTCAGGCCACCTATGTATTGGCCCTTGTTCCCACTAATATAATGATAATAGGGAATAATTTAGAATTAATCTCTTCACGCTATAGTTTATTCTCGAAAGGAAGTATCTAAAATTTATTGACTAGGATTACCATTGTTAATTTATGGAGAGATGTTTATTTGTTTAATTAGTATTACCTATCAAATGGAGAGACGTTTATTTGTTATATTTAGTATGACAAAAACTATGCATTAAAAAAAAACCCACGTAGGTTAAAACAAAACACATAAAACAAAATAAGAATAATCGTACTCCATCTTTCATCGTTTTTTTTAGGGACATGATAAAAGGAAGGCAAGGTGCGATGGGAAACACCCAGTTGCATGGCTACCATCGTTTGGCTGGAATAAAATAAAAGCCTCCCTTTGGTGCGTAGAGTCAGTTGTTTCCTTTCTCTGTCATATTATTAATATGAAGAGAGAAGAATGGAGTGAGGGGAGGATCAATCAAAAGGAAGGGCTTGCGTAGTTTGTTACATCAGCTCCAGAAGGATAAGTCGCATCGGAATCAAAAAAAGTAAAGTGGTGGTTATGGTATCAATGAAGGGCATCATTTATCTCAATCTTATCAATCAAAGAAACAAGGAAAGGCTTTCGTTTGGACTCATGCGACTGATCTTTAGTGGATTTCTGATCGTTTTATCGAGTGCAATTTTATAAGTTAAAGAAACGACATTAAAAAACATAGGAGAACAACAAGCAATAAAATAACAAAACAAAGGTCGAAAAGTCAAAACAAGTTATTGCGCAAACAGAGTCTCGGTACGATTTGAACAGGCCGAGTTGAATTTCGAATCTAACTTTTCCATTGCTTTCGGGGCTTTGGGCTCGAATAAACCTACAAATTAAAAACAATTTGTAATGCAAATTCTATCGGAGCTCCAAGCTCGGGTGCAATGGTAAACAATCGATTTGTAGAATGGTAATTCGGTCTTCGAATTCGTTGGACAGATCCATTTTTGCAAGAAAGAGGACGAGTTCAAGTTGAAATAAAATAATTCGGTGGCTATTTATTAATTGATGCATGGCACATATGGTCGAGTTGTTTGATACTTCTGCGTAGATCTTGGGTTCAATCCCGGCTGACGCGCCCTTTTTAACCACCCATTGCAAGAAAAACTCAATTCTAATAAATTAATTCCCAATTCAATTAATAACTCACATGTTTGGTGCATTGGTAAGTTGTTGGATTTATTATAATGGATGGGATGTTAATTCTTGTCGATGCTCTATTTTGGCACTTATGCCGTGCATTAAAATATTTAAACAATTTAATTTCCATTCCATTGAACAAGTTATATGGTTGGCATAGTATAAAGGTGTTTGATTTGTTTGGTGAAGGTCATGGGTGCAAACTTGGTTAATTCTCCATTTTTTTAAACCACTTGTTACATAGTTAAAATTTAATTAATTTTATTCATATTACATGTATCAAGTGATATATATAATTATAATGGTAAAACTGCCCGGTTGTTTAAACCAAGTCACGAGTTCAATTCCTCAAAGTGCTTTGTGTGGTGGTTTAAGTCATTTTAGTCCAAAAAAGGCTGCCACATGGCTGACTCGATTGGTCCTTATGCATAATGTAGCGGTCAATCATATACGTGGCACCCTTGCGTAAATTTTTTTCTGTTTTCCGCCAAACCACGGCGGTTATAACTTTTCATAATGAGTTTGTTGACCGCGAGAGGCTGCGTGGCGTTGGAAGATATGGGCCCGATATCTATGCAATGGAGTCATTATCATAGCAATTTGAGATAAAAAATATTTGGTCATTTTTCTTGGATTTTGCAACCATATGACTTTGAAAAGCGATTTAAATCCATGGGATCAAACATGCTTTAAATATATCATTTGGTTTTTGAATCACTAAAATTGAGCGTAACGAAGAAGTTATCAAAGAAACATCGGCGGGTTGTCCAAGGTGCACCACTTCCTGACAGGTAAAACATGCATTTCATTTCATTTTATTTATCTTCTTTGGATTTGTTAAGCACTATTTGTGGATTTTGCGTATATATCGAATGAAGAAAGACTTATCATCCTGGAACCTGCAAAAAACTTGACACTAATCTACAATGAAACGTAAGTTTATTGTAGATTAGTGTCAAGTTTTTGCAGCTTCCTGGATGATAAAGAAGACCAATTTATCGTAGTGGTTTCAAAGACCACATACTCTTGAGAAAGCATGTCCCAATGAAGTCATGAAGAATTCAATATCATTATATTTTAGACGATGTCCATCATACCATTGCTATCAAAGAAGTCTCCCGAGCCATTATGTGATGATTCATCTTCTTTCCTTTGAGCCTAACATGTCGAGTCAATCATAAACTTTTCATCTTCCCACCTATCACTGCTAGATCGTGGCTTCAACCCCTCTGCAAGTTTCATACTTTCACGCCTCACTTTCTTTCACCCCTAACCCATGAATAAATTCATTCAACTCACTTACCATGTTGAGTTACCACATTGTCATTTTCCTTTTGCCAAATAAAGCTTGCTTGATATTTCATCTATGGTCCTCTAAATCGTTACTTTGTACTCGCGTTAGATGATGGGGAATTACTTATGGCCCTCCTTCTGAAAAGTCTTGACCCATCAACATCAGCACATCATCTAGGATTGAGACTAGAGACCTTTTCGGTACCTTGAGGCTTGCATGCCCTAATGGCAGGTCTCTTTCTCAATGAGCGGTGGGAGGAAATACATCAATGTCCCCGTTTACAGCCGGATCTTCTAGGTGAATCGACATGCAACTCATTTATTCATCCCTAGTAATATGTACTTAGGAATCTTGACTCTCATTGACATTAATGGTGAGTAGTCTCATGTTGGTTAACAACATTCATTAATGGTTGGTAATCCGACAATTTCTTTCTATGTTCGACTTCAGAAAAATCCATTCACATAGATAAGGATTATGCCACGATGCGGATATGAAAGAAGACTATATGGTTCCATGACACTCTAGCAGTTGCAATGGTGTTATAGTAAAATCAAATATTGACTCGAGTTGTGACAACAACTTAGTTCCATCAATAATATGGTACATATGTACCAATTTCAGATCTTATTCTATGTTCATACAACCAAGTAGATCAGATTTCACTTTGAATATCCATGATCCAATAGTAGCAACTAAAAGATTCCAGCCATACAAAGATCTCGCAGATGCATAGCAAATGATCTTCTCGGGTAAGTGAAGGTATGTTGTTTTCAATCTTTAATGATAATTCCTTGAATGCTAAAGACATGTATTTGGAAAAATTTTCATTTGTCCTTCCATATCCTTCACTATTCCATCCTCCTCATTTTGCCACATTTTCCAAGAATGAAGAACACCTTAGGTTGGAGGATATTCATCATATACCATTCATTGATCCTATATTACATCTTTCCTTAACCTTATATGCTATTGACCAACATGTTTCCCAATTGAGTGTTGTTTGCTTTTATAAAGCACCTTCATTGACTTAATAAGATGCATCATTGATTTGCATATGAAACACATGTTCCAAAGAAAACGCCATATGAGGAGGATGTTTTCCATGTTTTGACTTATACTTCAACACTTTCATCTCATGATAGTTTCTTGAGCATGTTTTGTAATTCAAATAAATGATTTAAAATGATTGAATGATTGATACGCACATTACTGAATCATCATTTTTGAATGCATTCATATGATTGAAATTTCAAGTCTATTCTTTTTTTGTAGCAAGAAAAAAAATGAAAGAATGTTACACAAGAACCAAGATAGCGCCAAGCCGCCCCTCACTTAGAAACAAACGCCCACCGAGGACCTTCTTAGCACCCGTGGGAGAAGAGTCAAAGTACTCTTCCACTCCCCTCGGGAGTTTTTCTACCCACAACAACTCCTTACTAATCTCCCTTTGAAATGCGAGGTCGCGATCTCGCGAGTGCGTGGCTTGCCAATCACATCACAACTCAAAATAGAACCACGATGGTCAATGGGTCAACACTTCGGATATTGGGATATCGGCATTCGGGAGTTCGCGATTCACTTTGTAGAACATAGTTCACTTACAATTCCAAACCCCAAACCAGATGACACACATACCGTTCTGGCGGCGCTTGGACCCCACGCTGTAGCGTCGGGGAAATGGCCGTCCGGAAATTAGCGATTTCGTGGCTTAGGTTCCGCAGACCTCCCAAGACCCGAACCAGATATAGTGCGACACGTACTCCAGCGAACTGGGGGTCCCATCTTGCCCTGCGTCACCTGCGGCATTTCTCGGGTCGAATCCGGCGCTGTGGCGTTATTTGTCGTGGGGAATTGATTCTCGAACCCAAGATAGCAGGGGATTCTTGACCGCAGCGTCCCCGATCAGCGGCTCGAGCTTATGTCGAGGTAGTGGGGATTTCCCTATCGAGAATCGAAACATCGCGATAATGCATAATTCGCACACCACAACTCCCCAGAACCGGGGCTCGTGCACCGCGATGCAACTTCTCCTCATACGTCACCTTCGCTCTGCTATGTCGGAATCCGCCCGGGATGGCGATTTATCGATCATAAAATCCTTTGCATTTGGAACCCCCGAATGTCGAAACCAGATATCTCGGATCTTGTGCCACCCTATCCCTGTAATGATCCTCACGGCTCAGAGCTAAATGGGAAATTGCTATTAAGTGATTTCAGCGGGTTCAAAACTCTGTCGCCAAGCGCCCGAACCGATCCGTCCTCAGGATATCACACCATGTGTCCTGTCACGTCGATGGCTGCGTTGATTGGAATGGCTAACTAAGCGGTTTCAATGACGCGAACTCTTGTCTGGGTAAATCGCGAGGCGATATGCGGAAGTATCGGCGGTAGGTTCCCCTTACTGGCGCTGGGCTGCTCACGCAAAACTTTACCGCGATCCGACGGTGGTCAGCAGGATTTCGTGATCCTCTGACGCGAATCCTGTCCGTTGATCAACCTCCTTGGAGAATTCTCCCGCTCAAAATATTCTCTCGGTTCGAGCTCCTCCCGGGTCTGTTCCCAAAGTCTCACCACAAAACTATCCCTCCTGAGCTTAATTTTCTCAGAGCTCGCCCGGATGACCTTTAGCGGCACCAGCCTCTGCTCACGCTCGACTTTTAACCGCTCTCGAAGTGTTGAGTTCTTCCAGACTCTGTGCATTCCCTGTGACAGTAGTCTCTGCCTTCCTGGAAGTCTCGACCTTGTTCATCGATGCATTTGTCCTCCTGAGATTTCCCCTTGAATCCTCAAAGGATTATTTTGACCTCTGCACTCTCGCCGAGTCGCCTGCGCAAAGCTATCGTCACGGGGCCTCTCTGTGGCCGACCTCTCACGAGCTGGGTTTTCTTGTCCCTCCAACTCAAAGCGACCTATTGGCGGAGATTATGCGGGTATTGATGGCTTGGAGTAAACTCCCTCGATGGATACTTCCTTCCGGAATGGGCGGACTCCCGCGGAGTTCCCTTCCTCTACGGGCTATGCACCCTCTCAGCGCCCTCGGCGGGGTATCTGCTGCCACGGAACACCCAGCGGTTATGCTGCTCACATTGCGCCGCGCTAAACCGATGCCTCCGGTGAGGAGCTTCTCGAATCCTCGGTAAGTGCGGTCTTCTCCAGGCGTGTCTCAACCCACTTTCGGCCTCTGGGTATTCAACAACCTCGCGAGGGTCTTTGCTTCTCTGAGTTGTTGATCTGGGATTGATGCCTCCCGCTGCGTCTGTTTGACTCCTCCACTGAAGTTCAGTACCTCCTCGTGCCGTTATTGAGGAGTCGCCGTTGCATCGCCCTCATGGCATGAAACCCCAAGACCTTTCAAACATGAAATCAAACATACTCCACGCAATGGCATACTCACAATATACAATTGCGGCATAAAATGAACACGCAGACATGCATATAATGGCGAGAAAATGCGAGGAAGAGCGCTCTTATTATTAATAATGGCAAATCGTATATTTTACAAGATGTTCTCAGGCTCTCTCAGGCTCTCTTACGCTCCACATGCATACTTTTTAAAATGAGATCTGAATATCTCTTTTACGTGAGGGCTCATTGGCTTCCCTCCAGGGTTTACCTACCCTATTGATTTACAATCAATAGTTGTCTGATCCCGGCGTATGGATCTAGATCGGTAATCTACGGTAGTATATCTTATCCTGACCACAATACCCAAGGCATGGCTGCAGCTCAACCGCCTAAGCCATTTAATTACATTCAATACAAACATGAATGAGATTGCACCTCCTTTTCAGCACATGAATTCATCTTGATGTAAGGAATTTTGGATGCATTGGAGATGCTCACGCATCATCCTCCATAGGCTGCCAAAATCATGACTCTGCTCATGAGCTACCCTCTGTCGACTTGTGAATCCCCCGGATCCCAAACAAATGTGTGGAGTTTTCCATTTTCTCTATTCTATTCTTTTGCTTCATTGCGGTCTTTCTTCAGCTAGCTGCTTCTTTCCTTCTACTCAACCTCTCCTTACTTTGGCGATTAATGGCGGTTCAACATCGATCCATGATCACCATGATGCGGCACCATCCGGTTTGCTCGGTGGTTTTCCTATTAAGTCTCCTGGCTGCCAAGGGTACCAGACCCATTGGAATATCATCCTCCCCTCATATGTTTCAATTGCATCCGCATCAGTGTGCATTCCCTGCACTTTCACCCTGTCTTTTAGGGCTTCAATCTTCTCCCACAGTTCAGCAAGACATATGTTGTCTGTTTCTTCATTCTTTGTTTCTGCAACCTCCTTTGTTGCATTATTTTCAGCTTCATGGTTGAAAATGATGAGCCGTTCACTTTCACCAGTGCTCCTCTTCGCTTCGGCTGGCCGGTTGTCACGACCCGATTACTGCAACTCTCCTTCCTGGTTGAAATCATTGAGACATTCCTCGAAATTCTCATTCTCTTCGCATACCAACGCAAACTCCCCACTGATTGCGGTCTCTTCCATTACAATCTTTGAATATGTTTAGACATTCCTCCGAATGCTCATTTCCTTCTTCTGTTTCTTTTTCATGGCTGTTAGCCTCGGTGCTATATAGCTCTTTCGGCTTAACTGCTGAAATCATTGAGTTTCCCAAGGGCCTCGGTGCTTTAACTGTCGCTTGGGCGGGTCTCAGGTGCCAGCTATTCTTCTTTGGCCGATTATCATCAGCGTATTGGTATTTGTTCCCCACTATGGATAGCATTTTCAATGAAATTTTACGCACTCCTCTGTAGGAAGATGGTACCGGGAATAATTGTATTCCCCAATCATCAAGATATCATCTTGATGTTCTTTCACCTAGTCGGTGCACCCTCTTGATCCAAGTTCGCCACGAGGTTTGCGGGGCTATCGAATGATCTCATTTTGCTCTACCGACTCTCACGGCACAGTCCAAATTCATTGTCCATCCACCTTACACACAACGTATGGGATTCTTACTGGCAACAGCTGCGGGATCATGAGATCCATGGCTATCTTCATCCGGCAACCCTGGTTAGACTCTTCGGTGATGAGACTTTCAAAGCGGTCACTTTTCCCTCGCCCGCACAGCGGAGTTTAACGTCTTTCGACGCCCTCCACGGCATTCTTGAGATCTTGGCCGATCTGATCATCGCCAATTTGGCAATGTAAATTTTCGCTGCCTTTTCGTGATAATCCATGAAATCTTGATCGATCCACATTTTGTTTCCTCACTCCTCTTGGAAGGTGAAACCTTTACTTTGCTTCCCCTCTGGCGGTCTTAGAGATATCATAGGTGATCTCGATCATGTATTTGGCAATGTAAAATTCCTTCTTGTCCTCATGATAGTCTTGAGATCTTTAAAGCGTCTCATTTATGTTCCCCTTCCCATGTAAGCCAGTATGGAAACATTCCACTACCCTCTTAGCAGCCTATGAGATCCCTTAGCGGTCTCCCATCATTGCCCAATTGACAATTTTAAATTCCCTGGCTGTCCTCACGAAAGTCCTTGAGATCCTCAACTGACCCCAACTCATTGCCCTCCTGGCTTGAAATTTGGAATTTCTTCTTGCGCTGTAGAGCGGTGTTGAAACCATCGGTGGTCCAATTTATTCCAGTAAATTTATCCTCATCATCACCATCGGGGACTTTTCTTGTCTCGGCCAGCAACGGCTGGAAATCGCCGTAGCTAGCCGTGGCCACGAGGGTTCTCGATACCTCGACCATCTTTCAAGCTACCCTACTGACGTCTTATGACTTCATCAATTTTAGCGGTGGCCATTCGGCTTTGCCTTCTCCGGTGGCCCGATTCAGCGGTCGATCTCCTCCTCCTATCTGCGCATCCAGCGATTCGAATAACTTTATGTCTGCGCAATTCATAGAGGTCTCTGGTCATTTTTGCTTCCTCGCAAGATTTTCAGCCTTGCTTTTCTTCCTATGGCCTTCCGTAGCCATTTTCTTTGTGTCTATATGTCCCTCGGCGGATCTGGCTGGCATCACTCAATGATCTTGAGTGCTCGATCCTCCTCCTACGATCCTGGCGGTACGTCCATGAATTTGTTGTCTACACCATGGCAGTCCTCCTGAGAGTCCTCAGCTACGTCTTGTTCCACGCCTTCTCCTCTGCAGCGGAAGTATGCAGCGAGTTCCCACTCACGATACCACTTGGCGCCAAAGTCGAGAGTATCGAGTGCTTTCCTTCCTCTTTCACTCCTCCTCACGAAATATCTGAACCGATCTTCACGCTCACGATTACCACTTGGCCGCCAGCCCCTCAAGGAGCAAATTAAGCCCCACGAGGACCTTCTTAGCTACGGGCCGAAGAGTCAAGTACTCTTCCACTCCCACGCAGGAGTTTTCAATACCCACGGCTAACTCGCCGGTGATCTCCCTTCGAGGGTAAAGTCCGGTCGCGTCGCGAGATTACGTGGCCTGTACAACTCAAAACCCGAACGATGGTCAGCGGGTTGACCCACTTCGGATATCCCGGGATATGGCGACTTCGAGTTTGCCGATTCAGCCAGTTCACTTACAATTCAAACCCGAACCAGGTATTTTGCTCGTTAGCGGCGGACCCCTGCCTTTTGTAGCGATCGGAAATCGCCGATCCCGGGAATTAGCGATTCGGTAGCGCAGTTCTACCAAGACCTCCCAAGTCGATTAGATATAGATTGCCACCTGTACTCCACTGAACTTCGGGGTCCCACACTGCCTCATCACCTCGGCATTTCTCATATCGCGAATCCGACCTGCGAGCGTTCATTGTCGCCAGGGGCTTATTAGAACCCAGAGATATGGGGATTCTTGACCGCTGGCGTCCCCGATCAGCGACTTCGGAGCTTATCGGAGTGGTGAGGATTTCCTATCGGAAATCAGACGTCTGATGTTGCAATTCCGCGCACCACAACTCCCGAACCGGTTTCAGATGCACGTAATGCGACTTCTCCTAAACCCGCGTCACCTTCATCAGCTATATCGGGAATGCAGCGGGATCAGCGAACTCATCGTCATAAATCCTTTGCATTTGGAACCAGAATGCCGAACCAGAACCGGATCTTGTGCCACTTTGTCCTGTAATGATCTATGGCTCACGATTAAATCGGTGTCGCTATTGCATTGATTTCCGCGGGTTCAAACTCTTTGTCATAAGCCAACGCCTTGAACCCAGAATACCGATCCTCAAGGATCTCACACCCGCGTTCCCTGTCACGATGCGACAACTCCGTTGATTAGGGAAATAAATGTGCTTCAGCGGTTTCAATGAACACGAACTCTTGTCGTCAAATGTAGGCGGAATATGCGATATCAGGCGATGCGGTTCCCTTCACCAACCTTTAAGGCTAACTCTGGCATAACTTTCCCGCGATCCGATGGTGGGATTTCCGCGATCCTCGAAGCCCAGCGAATCCTATCCGTTGATCCACCTCCTTGGAGAATTCTCCGGCTCCAAAGCTTCTCTCGGTTCGCGCTCCTCTTGGGTCTGTTCCCAAAGTCCTCACCATGGAACTATCCCTCCTGAGATTTATCTTTCAAACTCAAGGATTCAATGGGTCCCTGCATGCACTCCTTGTCGAAATTTCAAATAATCTTTGGTTATTTGATCTTTTGACTTTGTGCACTCCCTGCGACAATAGTCTCTACCTTCCTGGAAGTCTCGACCTTGTTCATCGACGTGTTCATCCTCCACAGAGCTTTCCCTTGAATCCTTAAAGGATTCAATTTTGACCCCTGCACTCTCCTTGCGAGTCTTACTTATAGCCTTCTCATCCGGGCCTCTCCTGTAAGCCCGACCTCTGACTTGGTTTTCTTGTCGCCAACTCAAGCACCTATTAACGAGTGCTCACGGGTATTCAGTAACCCGATGAAATCTCCCTCAATGGATGCTTCCTTCAGATGATAGAACTCCATGAGTTCCTTCCTCCTGGGCTATCTGCACACCCTCTCAACACCCTCCACAGTGGGTATCTACGCCGCAGAACCTGCCAGTTATACTTTCTCACATTGCACCCGCGCCCGGCTCCCGATGCCCTCTGGCTGAGCTACCGAGAATCCTCCCGGTAGTCACGGTCTTCTCAAGCGTGTCTCAACTGCAGTCGGCCTCTGAGAATTCAACAACCTCACCAGGTCTTCCTTCTCACAGTTGTTGATCTCCGGTTTGTGCCTCCGCCGCGTCTGTCGACTCCTCCGCGAGGTTGGAAGTGCCTCCTCTATGCCGCAGGTATTCAGAGTCTCGATACTCTGTCACACCCTCATGGCATGAAACCCCAAAGACCTTTCAAACCTGAAATCGAACATACTCCTTGCAATGGCATACTCACAATATACAATTGCGGCATAAAATGAACACGGACATGCGTAATGGCAGAAAATGTAGGAAAAAATGCTCTTTTGTATTAAAATTGCAAATGCCTGTATTTTACAAGATGTTCCTCGAGCTCTCTCCCAGCTCTCTCTTCTGCTCCACATGCATACTTTTTTTTTTAAAATGAGATCGCATATCTCTTTTTACACAGGGGCTCTTAGCACTTCCCTCGGGATTTACCTACTACATTGATTTACAATCAATGGCTGTCTAGTCCAACGTATGGATCTAGATCTCAACCAATCTACAATAAATGCCTATCTTGTCTATAGCCTGCGCAAAGGCATGACTCTGGCTCAACAGCCTAAGCCGTTTAATTACATTCAATACAAACATGAATGAGGCCATGCCTCCTTTTTGACATGAATGCATGCTTGGCGTTGATGTGTTTGGTGGATACATTCGAGGAGATGCTCCTGCATCACAAGACTTACAATACTTATGGTTGTCACAAGAACCAACCATAATCAAAAAGAAGAAATGTTGCTACATAAAGGTAATACTTTAGTTTGTCACACAGAACCAACCATAAGCAAGAAAAAGTGTTGTTACATAGGAAATACTTATGGTTGTCACACAGAACCAACCACAAAAAGAAGCTACCACTTAGATATCTTTCAACAAAGAAGGCTCCATCACACAATCCAGGAAATTCAATGCAAGGTTACATGAGGACATCTGACACCTTGATTAGGGGGTATGTTGAGTCGCAGTACCATATTTTTTCCAACCTTTCACTTAACTTTCAAGTCACTTTCACTTCACTTTTAACCATATTTAGGCTTTCCACACCCTTACATTAAACCATTTTTCATGATTACATGGGTTTAGACATATTATTTTTCCAATGCATCTATTTTAGTGTTTTGAAATTGAATTTATGATTAAAATGTTGGAAACTTATAACATGTTTACATATATATAAAGTGGGATGAGTTTCATGATGTTTACAGTGTATTTGAAGACTCAACCAAGTCAAACTTGACCATCAAGCCTCAAATTCGAATCCTCTTCAACCCCTCAAAGATTTGATGAGATTTGGAAGTTACTCAAAAGTATCTTGAATGGAGATTAATCATGAAGGAGAAATTTGTGAGAGGATTTGTAGACATATCACTTGATATTGGCAGGTATGGTTGTAAACAAATGAGACATTTGTGGATCTAAGTTATCTTAAACTTTGTATAAATAGGAGTGCCTCCTCCATTTCAAGGGGAGGACTCTTTGAACATTGTATCCAACTTATGATGGAATAAGAATCAAGCTTTACTTTCACATCGGTTTCCATTCTCTAGTTTATATTTAGAATGCTTTTGTTTATGGTTTGTTACTTTGTTCTTGGGAGAATTGAGCTCACTCCAAATAGATCATAGTAGCATTTCTTCTTGTTTTAATGCTTTGAATAGGTTTATATGATTTATTGTTATTTGATAGTCTTGATTGTTGATAGGTTATTTGAAACATTCAAAGAAGACCTCCTGAATGGAATGTAGTGTTTCCATGCCTACAACAACTAGGAATTAGTTTTAAGATATTTATTTTCAATGCATGAGTGTTTACTTGATGATCTTGATTGTTGATGGGTTATTTGAAACATTCTGAGAAGACCTCCTGAATGGTAGCTAGTGTTTTCATGCCTACAACAAGTAAGCCTTTTAAAAGGTATTTATTTTCAATGCATGAGTGTTTACTTGATAGTCTTGATTGTTGATGGGTTATTTGAAACATTCTGAGAAGTCCTCCTGAATGGGAGCTAGTTTTTCCATGCCTACAACAACTAAGTCTTATTAAATGGAATGCAAGAGTTAAGTTGATTGAATTTTCTTAGATTAGGGTTAGATGCCTACTCCTGCATATATTTATCAGCATCATCACACAAACTACGAGCCTCTGGTTGACATTAAATCGTTGATAATTTATATGACATAGATTGCACTCAACAACCATCAAGGCTTTGTCTAGTTTCAAATTGGTGGCTGACTTTGGTTGTATATGGAAAAATAATGTTTTAAGGGGTAGCATCATAAAAAACTCAATCCTATTTGCTATTGTCCTTATATTGTTTTTCAATATATTATTGACAATGATTGTCATTACTATTTACCTTCCTTGCTAGACATCCATAATATCATTTATGTTAATCATCTCAAGCTATATGAGACATCTATTATGGAAGAGGAAGTTCAAGTTTGTCACTTAGCAAATAATATCCATACACTAGTGGACCTGCACACCTTCTACACTTATCATCAATGAATTACTTCCTATCTTGTTGAATGCCAGGTCACCATCCCAATCACTTAGGACCAATCGCTATCCTAAGTTGTTTTAAAAACTTCTATCCCTTTCGGAGAGAAATGCATTACCATATTACAATGAAATATGGTAATCCCATATTACATTGTAGTATGGCATTACCATATTACAGTAATGGTAATCTATATTGATATTGTAATATGGAATTACCACATTACAATGTAATATGGCATTACCATATTACATTTGTAATATGTGATACCATGTTACATTGTAATATGGTAATCCATATTACATTGTAATATGGCATTACTATATTACAATGTAATATGGAATTCTATGCATTGTAATATGGTATACCATACCAATGTAATATGGTATACCATATTATATCTCATGCAAATTTTATTTTTTTAAACTAAAGGGCTGGCGATGCTTAATGTCGGCCGATATTTAAATTAGGAAGACAATTTTTATTTTGAGCACTGTTGCAATAGCCATGAAAGTTAGTTGCAATTTTCCGCAGTTCGTCCGCATACATATTTAAATAAATGGTTTTGTTGTCTTGGCGAAATTTTTCGTCGCTATTTAATACATTTTAAAATTATAGCGTTCCACAAATGTGTCCTTTTATACAACATTTGTGTCATAAGTTTTTGTCTTGGCACAAATTTTTGTCGTATTGCAACAGCATTTTAGTTACCAGCGTTCCATAGACATTTTACATTTCCACGTTTGTTAAATTAAGTAATTGTGGCGATCGTGAATTAACTTATCTTGATGGCTGACGATACACATGGGCAGAGCTAATTTAGATATTTGTTTCCATGAACAAATTGTTCATGGATATAGCGATGAAATAAAAGAGACGAAAATAATTCTTGGCTTTCATGGAAATTGAGAGGCGGATAATTGTGGCAATAGAAATGAAAAACCATTGCAAGTTTGGTCATATGTACTAGTGTTCACCCAGGGATTCAGAAAGTAGTGAAAAACTTCTCGGTAAGAAAAGGGAACCCATAAGATAAATCAAAAACTCAAAGGTACTAGTTGGTGGATGGGAGGGTTCATCATGAGTTGACCTGTTAGGAAAATGGGCATGTAGATGTACGACACTACCATCTATATGGTCATAAAATAGGGTAGTAGCTCTTGGTGGCACTTGAGAAAATGCTCAGGGTCTCATCCGCGAGCTAACCTTCTCATCTCAGGTGAAATTCTTGTGGATAATGTTATTACCTCTGGTCACCAAGCCGGGGCCGGTGTTCCCCAACTCTTCCCTTGAATCATGAAAGAACCAAATACCAAAGAAATAAAATCTGGGAATAAAGGCATTGAATGGGCTAGGGCTTGGAATCCATGATAGGTGAGACCTCATACCCTCTACAAAGGCACCCACGTAAGATCATTTCCATGTTATCAACGCACCATGTTGCCAAACACTTTCCCATGTCACTTCACTTGCATGACCTAGATTGGTTCTCACTGGGGAAACACCTCAAACTTAAGGAGGATTATCCCAATAGGATGTCATGAAACCCTCTCCAAACGACTTGTTAATCGCATAGCGTCTTTGAGAACTTTTACGGGTAAAGGGGTGTTTGATGCATATTTTTGGGTAATTTGATTATTAGATATGATTGGCATTGCTATGATCCTTATGACTTATGAACCCCTAGAGGGGTGTACTGTTTGTTGCATGATCTTTATTGTTGAATGGGGTACATATGGGGGAATGATTAACTCGGACCTCCACATGGGATGAAAGCCCACATATGGACATTGTGACCCCAAATAGGGGCAGAGAGACATTAGAGAATTGCACCAGGAAGAAAGAAAGGCATTGCACCAGAGACACCCTGGCAGACATAGACCCAGGGGGATATTGTCTTTCCACTTGGACGTTGACTTTTGGGAGCCCATGATGTCACCTTTGTGACCCTAGACGTCATCGAGAGTCGGGGTTTGCACCTTGAGGTCAATTGTGATATGATTGGCACATGTGGGCATCACCTGGGGCCTTTGGAGGTCAAATGTCTTGCTTCTGGAGCCCAATGTTTCATCCTAGGGGATCAACGTCACCCTAGAAGGGCATGGCGTCACCCTTGTAGATGATTTAGGGGTTAATTATTTTTTATTTATGTAAAAATGGATTTTTTGATGTAATGTGTGGCCATTCGGCCTTTTATGACCTAATTTTAATTAAAGGTCATTGATATTGTATAAATAGAGAGAAATTACTCTCATTTTTTCATCATCACTCATCACGCAAGTGGTGAAGTGCAGAAATTTTTTCCCTTCTTGGGAGTTATTGGTTGAAATTTTAGGGGTGCACTTTCTCTTGGAGGCTAAATTTTTCAACTTGGATCATTTCTTGGTGAAGTTACTTAGCATTGTAGGGTTTATGGCTTGATTATTCTTGGTGAGTAAGTAAATATGCAATTCTTCATTTATTTGAATGTTTTATGGTAAATTTTCTTATTCATGTTGTTAAAGATTATGAAATTTCTTGCTTGACAAATCCTAGGAGTAAAGGACTTAATTTTATACTTCTTTACTCTTCATTTTCTAGACTTTGCTAAGAATATTTTGACCTAGGTAAACTTCTAGAGCCTTAAATACTAGCACTTTAGAAGTCATTATCTAGTCAATTGTTGCTTCAAATATCTTTCATTAGTCTAAGGAAGGATGATTTTTCTAGAGCCTAAAATTGCTTACACTCTAGCAAGTTTATCCTTAGGTTTAGATGTTTTGAGGCTTTGAAGAGCCAACACCTCTTCCATCCATATCTTATCCTTAGGTAAGTATAATCATTGTGTCATTTCTTCCAAGAAAAAAACCATCATCCATAGACTCCATTACCCTGTAAAAGCACTCTTCTGCTGCTATGGTGATTATTATTCATTTCAGCTAAACAGACCTAGCCATTGTCCATTGTGTCTGTAAATCTCTATCAAGCCTGTCCGTGGTGCTCAATTCCTTATCGTGTCTATTATTATCTCAGCCTCAGTGTATGAATCACTAACATAATTTGGTACTTGGAATTTTCCACTCTTTTCCTTGTTTCTTGTTCTAGGAAGGTACACCTTATTTACCTTTTTCTTCATCTCTATAGGACACAAAAGAACCTTTGAATTGAGTGACAGAGTGAGGAAGTTTTGTGTACCTTTACCTGTATCCTTCTTAAACCTTAGGGTCCACAGGGACATCTCCCCTTGGTTGTGTGACATACTCCTAAATGAAAAGGGTTTGCCCTATTAAGGTGAGGCCTCATTACTCTAATTTTTCATTTTACACGCCTTGGGTTTTGGACAAGAATACAGTTGTGCGATAACACATTTTGGTGCCAGCAGGGGAACATTGAGTCAATATTCCTAAATGACACTTTTTTTGGTAAGACTTTCCCTCCGATCTATAATTTCCCCACCTCTTGATGAAGAGGGTTGGAGGAACTCAGTGGTCTAGTCATCCCATAGACTATAGTCTCATGCACTAAGGGGAGAAGTTAGCTAAACTTCAACATTATATTTTTAAGTTGACTTGGAAAGGAAAAGTAACTCAATGAAAGATAGAGAACACTTGAGGGTGAGTTAGGAGTTAACCTTAGGGTTAACTAACTAGCAGTATTGGAGGTATAAAGGAAGGCAAGGGCACACCTCTCACTTGCCTTGGATTGTTAGTGCATTTTGCTTTTGGGCTCTAGAGCACAACAATTTTGAGTGTTTTGAGAATACAAACCCTAGAGGACAACTATATGGTAAAATATCCCACCTCTCTTGTTCCAATATTTGTCTAGGGATGAAATACTCCACCCACCATTCTATAGTTTCACAGGTTCCATCATCAATCCAAGAGGGCAGCAGGCCATACCCTTGAGGGTTTCCAGCAAAGAGGGCACATCATTGATTGAATGAAGTTTGATACAAGATTTTGAGAAGGATTTTGGATATTTGGGCACTTGGGTTTTCTATGCAAGACCTGGATCATCATTTCTAGTACACTTTGAAAGAGTTATACTTGCCATTTGATTTCCTAGAGCATTGGAAATATTTGGAGAGAAGGAGGGCACTCTTGGAAAGTAGATATACTCAATTTGGAGGGGTAAAACTTCATATCTCATCCTAACACTTTACCAAGGGGTTCACATTACCCAAATATATCATTCCAAAGAGTTTTAGAGTGTTTGGGTCTCTTTCATCGGTGAATTATTGGGTGTGGCAGGTCTTCAAGAGGAGGTGCAATTTAGTTTGAGAGGTTTCAACATTTGGAAGAAAATCTTGGTATTTCATCTTGATATTTCAAGAGGGATTACATTGCCTCTATCTATAATTCCACATTTGTTTGTGGCATTTGAGGGCTCCCGGCGGTGAGGGCCGAAATATTGGACCTTCACAGTTACACGAGGAGGTGTATCAGCGAGGGGGGTTTGGACTTGGCCCTGGTTTATCTTGTATTGGTATTCAACTTTTGGAGGCTTATATCTTCTTATCTGAGAATTTTGTAGTAGCTCATATTCCAGCTAGAGTATCTATCTGATGTTATTTCAGATCTATAGTCTTATTATGTCGAGTTCTCTCGTATTATCTAAATAAAGGTCAGGATCTATGCTGTTTGATACCATATTTGGTGTTTCTTTCTATCTCTTGTATTTCCATATGTTACATATTTAGATATATGTTCACATGCTTGATAACTAAGTATAAAAACCCTAAAACGCAACTCCAAAAGAAAACCTACAAACACACATCCAAACAACAATAAACAGTGAACAATTAGTGTTTCCAACAAAAATTGGCTTGGGAACATTACCAGCCTCTTCTTGCAAAGATTACCTAGTGAATCAATTGAGGGTGATTCCCTCATCCATTTTATAATCCTTAAGATCATATTTGGCGACTCCTCTAACCTTTTCCAAGGTGCCACATTACTCTCAAATATGTGATATTTCCAAATTATGGGATCATGTCTCCCTGGGAAAAAGTGTATCTAATTATTGATTTCAAAAGTTTTTCAAGGATACCCACATTATTTTGATGCAAAATTGTTAAATAATTCTCCAAGATTCGGAGGACTCCCAATTACTCACATTGTAAAATTCTTGAAGTATACAAGTGAGATAGAATCGAAAGGAGAGGATGTTATGGTAAAATTGTTCATACTTTCTTGCCATCTTTTTTGCAAAGGTTGGTTTAAGGTTTGTTTTGAAGATAAGGGTATATCATATTTTGTAGACCTCATCCAATAGGTTTATTGATTTTTTCAAACCACAATGCCATACATATGAAGCTTCCCTTCAAAATCTCAGTATCCTAGAGGGCCAGAGTATTCACCATTGAGATTGTGGAGGATCTCGGGGATGTCTTATTATCCCCACTTTTAGGGATAACTAGGAGATTATATTAAGGCCATAGGTCCTAGACATGATGCCGAGAGCCATATCAACTTAGGCATGTACGGAGGCCCATGTTTTCTCCCTTTCAATGCTTCTACTTTTCCAGTAGTAGCAACATCCATCACAATCGGCTTGGTCTTGTGTGGGAGAGATGGTTCTTGCTCCATGAGGTAATGAGTCAATTATCATGGTATGTGTCACTCCAGTCCTCAAAACCTTTGAATATGTGCATTGAATTCCTTTTTGTTTCTAACAAATTCTTGGATCTTATACTTGTCAAATTGACCGTATGGGAATGATGGGATGCTTACGACAAGCCTATGTCCATAGATTTTGAGTTTTCCAACTTTGGGGGGTTTATGAAAGAAGTAAGTCATCAGCTCCTTTCATATTACCACCTTTTCATCTTCTTCAGCTCATCTATCCCATTTCACCTGTCTGGGCATTGGGTTGGAAAATCATTTAAGTGTTGCAACTGATTTCTAGGAAGAAGGGAATAAAAGGCCCATAAGATAAAAGCAAGCCAGAAGAAGATAAAATCCTTAAAAATAAGACCTTGAGATGCTTCACGTACGAGGGATCCTTGAGAAATAAATAAAAGGCCTCTCATCAAAGGAAACAAGAGGGACCCTTAAAATAATAAAACAAGACCTAGTTAGAGGATAGGGGTCTCATCACGAGCCATCCTATTATGTCCATAAGTACCCTAGCGGTGTATGATACTACTAGAAGTTGGTTACCATGCCAGGGTGGCGACTCTTGGTTGCATGGCTAAGAGAAGGGGTCTCCATCACGAGCCAACCTTATCATTTCTATGAGGAAGTACTTGTGGAGTGTCTGCCACCACTAGTCCTGCATGAGTGATGTCCCCTCAGTATCTTCTTGAATAAAATAAATGAAGAAGAAATATCATAGTGGTCTTGGAAACAATTGCATCAGGGATAGGTGCAGCTAAGCCTACAAAGGCACCCACAAGTAAATCTCTGCATTCCCCCGCTTTCACTGCACCCATTGTCAGGACATCCCTATCCACATCACCCTTACATGACTTAGATTTAGTCTTTTCCGAGAACTTTCATTTTCCAATGGACACTAGCCCAATAGGATGCCCTGTCACTTTCCCCGAAATTGTATTGCAAGCTTGTATAATGTTTTTGAAGAATTTAACTGGGGTAATGGGGGTTTTATGCACATGTTAATAATATTGATGATGAGATGTGATTGACATTGCTATGATCCATGTGAATTATGAGCCATGGAGGGAGTAGTTGTTGATGTGAAGGATCATGCACGACGGACAGGTACAACGTTGGATAGGTACACATCAAGTGAAATTTGAATATCACGATGGATAACGAGACCCTAGGAAGAGTGAGGCAGGGAAGAGCGTGTGTACCGAGGAAGAGGCAGGAAAGAATCCACCAGAGGCAACTGAGCATACCCGTACCTAGGGGGGTTGAGCCCTCTCTCCATAAGAACATTGGCAGAGGCCTAGAAATCACCGGGAGGTTCATGGCAGTAATCCCTTGCTTCATGAGCATTTTGTGAGATAGACGGAGTGGCTGCGATGTGGCTTGGAAGGCTTAAGGAGGATGCGTTTTACTTGAGGTACATTTTTCCTAAGAAGGCTAATGTGTCACCCTAGAAAGGGGATGGCGTCTCTCTATTTCTTGATTAGGTTTTTAATTTAAACATTTAATGTAAAACAATATGACTTTGTTTTAGCCACAATGTTTTTATGACCTAAATGTAATTTAGGTCATTGCTTTTGTATAAATTGAGGGGTTTTACCTTCATTTTTCATCATCTTTGACTCACTCATTAGTGAGGTCTGAAATTTATTATACATTCTGAGGGTTCTTGGCTGAGAGTGGGAGGCACTTGTTTAAGGAAGACATGTTTTGGACTTTTATTGGCATTTGGCATTTCTCTTGGTGGAAGGTATTATAACTAGGGTTTTCTATATGATTTCTTGGTTAAATGTAAGTGAATTTCTACAAAACTTCTTAGTGAATGGTTGTATTATTTTATTGCATTACTGGTTTATAATTTGGTCTAAACCCTAGGTGACAACACATTGAAGTTAGCATACTCATGTCCTACCAAGGTTTCAAGCCATTTTATTTTGTTAGTAAGATAGAGCCTTGCCTTAGCAACACTCTATTCTTTCTTTATAGCCTTTTGATTTGTTGAAGAAGATAGAGCCTTCCCATAGCAACACTCCATCCATATTCTTCCATGCTAGCTCTTTTTCTTATTTTTTGAGCTAAGAAGGAGAAAACACACTTGAGCCTAGTTCCCCTACACCTTGGTGGGCCGATTTTCCCTAGGGTTTTCCTAGTAAAGCCTTGCTTTTGAAACACATTGCTTGAAAACCTTATTGTCTTACCTCTTATCAACCATTATTCAATATATACATTCCATTAAGCTAAGGGAAGGGAGAGAAAACACACGAGGTACACCTTGGTGAAATGGGTGCTCGCAGGTTTCCCTAGTAAAGCCTTGCTTTAGAAACAGTTGCTTGCAAACCTTATTGTCTTACTTCTATGTGTTATTCAAGATAGTAATTCCATTAATCTGAGGAGGAGAAAAACACCAAGGCCTACTTCCCGTACACCTTGGTGAGTTGATTTTTCCTAGGGTTTCATCCTTGAGGCCTTGCCATAGCAACACCTTAAGGTTTAGCTCTCTTGTCCTCATTTTTACCATTATCACTTGATCCTTCAACCTTTGTGTCCTCTTTTGACTCCATATGCCTTAGGAACGCACTGATCTAAGGCTACATGTGTTGAGTGACTTGATCTCACAAACTTCTAATACCTTTGAACAAACCCTAACCATACTAACCTAGCCTACACTAACTCTACTAACCCTCACATTTGTCATCATATATTTCTTGTGCTATAAAAACCTTTGTGCAGCTATCATTTTCCTTTTAAAGCAATTGAATGGTTGGTTAAGGGATTATCTATGAAGTGTTAATTTGTTACATTGAATGCCAAAGTTTTTCTTTAGCAATTATTAAGAAGTGATATTGTAACCATTATTATTGTACAAGCAGTAACCGTTAATATTTATTGTAATTTCTTGTTGCTCGAGAAAATTCATTGATTATGAAATTACAAACTCAATAAAAGCACACATGTAGTTTTATTGTTTCATTATTCTCGGGCAGGGGATACTTTTTGGTTACTACTTCCAGTTATCTTTGTTGGCTATAAGACGGGCTTTTGATTAGGTGTGGTGACTTGTGAGGGGATTATTATCATTTAGCCTTTCTGAGCCCTTTTCCTTCTCAAAACCCTAGGTCATCGGGGATGTCTCCATGGGCCTTACCTCCCTAAATATAAAGAACAGCTTCCATCAAGGTGATAATGGGTGGAATTGGTTAGATTAAGTCAATTTGTATAACATCCATCTATTATTCTAACCCAAGTAACATTTTAGTTGCCATTTCAAGGAACAACGAGTTGGTATCTCAAGGCGACACTTTTTTGGTGGCTGATAAGCCTCTAGAATATTTATTTTACAAGATTACCTGGCTCCATTAGGGTGTTTTTCCCTTTCCTTTGATAATTTAAAAATATATGGCGAATCCACTAACCTTTTCTAGGTGCCACCTTACTCTCAACTCGTGATATTTCCATGTTATGGGATCATGGCATCCTGGAAACAATTGTATCCAGCAATGATTTCAAAAGATTTCAAGGATACCCAACCCATTTTGATACAAAATGGTCAAACAACCTTCCAATATTTTGGTGTCTCCCAACCCCTCACATCATAAATTTTTTGGGGTATTTGAGCGGTGAGGTGGGAGGGGAGGATTCTCTAATAAAACTTTTCATACTCTCTCTTCCATCCTTCTTGCAATATTGGTTTAGGGGTTGTTGCGAATATAGGGGTATATCATATTTGTACACCTCATTAGAAGGTTTGTTGAATTTACCAAACCATGTTGCAAATGTATGAAGATGCCCTTGAGAATATTGCAATATCAACAGAGATGGAGAGTTCCTGCGAGATTATAGAAGATCTGGGAATACGTCATCATGTTCAACATCAAGAACCCTCTTATGTGAAAGAAGATATTTATGAAGAACTTTACCAGCCCCTTGAAGAGGAGCAGATTTCTCCCATGGTTCAATAGAATGCATCAAAGATATAACTAAAGAAGTGAATCATGAGGAATATTACCAATAGCGCTTCTGAGTATGATGAGTTCTCAGGGGATCCTATCCCTCACACTAGATGATAAGAGAATGAGGGAAGAAGTTATTTTCCTTTCTAGTTTTGATGATACGCATTATATGATTGAGTGAAAAAGAAATGGAACCCTTGGACAAGCTAGATCCTCTATGTCTCAAGACTAAATATGTGGAGGAAAATCTTCCACTTGATGAATTTATCCAAATACTTGAAACTCCTACCACGGGAAAGGATTAAGAAGCAAGGTGAGTTATTTCCCCTTCAAATTTTTAATGATTCTTTTATCTTATGATGTAGAGAGTAAAAAAGTGTTGGATGTTTTAAACCCTTCATGTTTTTATGAAAATGAATACTTTGTTGATAATATTGATGAATTCATGTACATGTTGGGAAGCATAAATGGATGTGATTGGATGTGATGGGGATCCCATTTACAACATTAAGGATCATTTCCAAAAATTTCCTTTACAACTATCATATGACATTACTAAATTTGATATTTGGCAACAAGGATGTGACATAATCACCAATTCTATTTAGATAACCAAGGATGACCTGATGCTATGATCTCCTAATAATTTATGGTCGCTGTAAGGGATTTTATTGACTATCCCTTTGAGCACTTAAAGATATTCTATGAAGAAATATATAAACCATCATTCTGCTCAGATCTTGATAAAAATTAGGAAGTTACTTCCTTGAAGTAGGATGCTTGTGATAAGGTTTTCAACCTCCATTTGATTACTTTATCGTGCTATGTCACTAAAGGTATGGTTTGGAAACATGTCCTTATTCCAAGTCTCACATGAAAAACCTTGTTACGGGTTTTAAGGGAAAGTTAATTACCTAAAAAGAAACATTGTCCGCAGGTTCTGACTTCCCCTTTAGGAATTGTTAGTCATCCTTTCATATCTTGCTAATCTCTTCTCAGGCCTCAAGTTGTGAAGACGTCCAAGGTAGCCAACATTGATTCCTCGGTAGGTATTTTGAAGCTTTGACTTTTCACGATCCATTTATAAGATGGATTGAGCACTCTTTTGAGAGTGTGTCTTGGCATCTGTTTTCCCTCCACCCACCTCCATGACTAGACCTCATAGTTTCCATTGATATGATACATTTTCTAACTCATGTTATTGTTGTTCTTAAGTTATCATTATTTTGGCTTATGATGAAGCCTGAGGCCATTATTGTAGGACGTTGATGGATGGGTTTCAATGATCATTTGACCACATTGAACATCCAACCAAAAAGTAAGTACAGGTAAGAACTAAGTAGGTAGGCATTTTACATTCATTGTATATACCATGCATTGCATACTAAGAGTAGTTTTCTTTCTCACACTTGTGATTTCTTTATTTTAGTATTACATATATATATATATATATATATATATATATATATATATATATGTAATGATATTGATGATGATGATGATGATATTATTGTGTGTTGGGGTGGTATCACCACCCCTGTTTGTTACTAATGTTTTCTATTGAGATCAAACAAGTAAGCAGGTTATGCTATATATGTTGAGGTTATCATGCACTCTATGATGAGCACATGTCCGAGTTGGAGCCAGATGTTATCCCCACTTTAGGGATATCTAGGAGATTGTCTCGAGGCCCACAGGTCCCTAGACATGGAGTACCCGGCCTTGGTCGACTTAGGCATGGCCACAGGCCCATGTTTTCTCCTTTCAGATCGACTTAGGCATGGCCCTGGAGGGCCCATGTTTTCTCCCTTTCAACACCTCTACTTTTTCAGTAGTAGCAACATCCATCACCATCGGCTTGGTCTTGTTTCAGAGATGGTTGTTTCTCCATGAGGTAATGAGTCACTCCGATCCTTAAAATATTTGAAGTTGTGCATTCAATTAATTTTGTTTCTAACAAATGCTTGGATAGTATACTTGTACACTTGACCATGTCTAGGGGGAATGACAGGATTCCCTAGCAATCCTGTGCCCATAGGTTTTGGTTTTCCACTGGCGGGATTTCTGAAAATTCATCATCCTCTCCTTTCATATTACCACCTTTTCATCTTGCTTCCCACTCATCTACCCCATTTCACCTATCTGGGCATTGGGTTGGTCAATCATTTAGGGGTTGTACCTTGCCTTGTGGGAAGAAGGGATAAAGTCCCAGAAGGTAAAAACAAGCTGGCAAAAGATAAAATCCTTAAAAATAAGACCTCGAGATGCTTCTCCCAGGTATCCCCAAGAAAGCAGTAAAAGGATTCTCAGCAAGAAACAAGAGGGATCCATAAATTAATAAAACAAGACCTAATCAAAGGATAGGGGGTCTCATCAAGAGCCATCCTATTAGGTCCATGGGTACCTAGTAGTTTGACACTACTAGCAGCTGGTTACCACGCCAGGGTAGTGACTCTTGGTTGCATGTCCAAGAGAAAGGGGGTCTCATCACAAGCCAACCTTCTCATTTCTATGAGAGTACTTGTGGGTAACACCACCACCACTGGTCACCATGCCAAGGCAGTGTCCCCTGATTATCTTCTTGAAGAAAAAACAATAAGAAGAAATAATAAAGGCATGAGTGGGCTTGGAAACAATTTCATCCAGGACAGGTGCAACTCGCCTACTACAAAGGCACCCATAGGTAAAGCTCTGCATTCCCCTTCTTTCACTGCACCCACTGTCAAGACATCCCTATCCAAATCACCCACTTACATGACTTAGATTTAGACTTTTCCGGGAACTTTCCTTTTCCAGTGGGCACTAGCCTAATAGGACGCCTTGTCACTTTCCCCAAACTTGTATTGCAGACTTGTATAATGTCTTTGAGCATTTAACTGGGGTAATAGGGGTTTTATGCACATGTTTAATAATATTGATGATGAGATGTGATTGACATTGCTATGGTCCTTGTGACTTATTATCCCATGGAGGGCGTAGCTGTTGATGTGCAGGATCATGCCTAACAGATAGGTACACATGGAGAGATGATTAGTTCAGACCTCCATGGGGCTGAAGATCCCACCCGATGGATTCTCTGACCCCAGCAAGGGGCAAAGACAGGTCAGAGCGTTGTACTAGGGAAGAGCAAAAGAATCCACCAGAGGAAACTGAGCAGACATGTACCTAGGGGGGTTGAGCCCTCTCTGTAGGATCATTGTCCTTGAAAGGCCTAGGAGGTCACCCAGGAGGTTCATGATGTCATCCTTGCTTCATGAGCATTTTGGCAGATGGACAGGGAAGTTTGGCACGTGTGGTAGCTTGGAGAATCCCAAGGAGGGATAATGTTTTGCTTCAGGAGGCTGCATTTTCCCTAAAAGGGGCTAATGTCACCCTAGAAAGGGGATGACATCTCTCTATCGCCTGATTAGAATTTTAATTTAAACATTTAATGTAAAACAATATGATTTTGGTATTTTGGCCTTGTCGGCCTTTTTATGACCTAAAAAGTAAATTTTGGTCATTGTACTGTATAAATTGATGGGTTTTACCTTCATTTTTTCATCATCTCTGACTCACGCATTAGTGAGGTCTGAAATTTGCACCATTCTAAGGGTTCTTGGATGAAATTGGGAGGCACACTTGTTGAAGGAAGACATTTTTTGGAATTTTATTGGCATTTTAGCATTTCTCTTGGTGGAAGGTATTACAACTAGGGTTTTCTATATGATTTCTTGGTTAAATGTAAGTGAATTTCTGCAAAAATTCTTAATTGAATGGTTGTAGTATTGTTTTTCTTGAATTTATGGTTATAATTTTCTGAAATAAACCCTAGATGACATGCACACATTGAAGGTCCTTGTCTCATGTCCCTACCAAGGTTTTAATCCATTTTATTTGCTGAAGTAAGATAGAGCCTTGCCTTAGCAACACTCTATTTTTTCTTTCTAGCCTTTCTGAAGAAGGTAAATCCTTGCCATAGCAACACTCCATCCATCTTCTTCCATGCTAGCTGTTAGAACCCTATATAATAGGGAATCAGCGTGCTGAATAATATTTGTCTATTTCAGGCAGATGTATTCGCTCATGACGCATGGCGAAGGCGGCGGAAAAGCGCACGACACTGACCAAGCATAAGATAAGTGCTTGCGCGCAAGTTTCAAAGTGAGTTCTGGTGCATTTTTAAGCAAAAAATGGTGAATTGGTTTGAATGGCGAATTTTTTTACTTTGGTGGGTCAAATATAAGGTTGGGTTTACTCGCCAAAATTGGGTTTTTATAACTTATTTTGGTGAATTAAGAAAAAAGTGTCCCCCCTCGGCCTTTATGTAGAAGTTTTATGCAAAAGTTCAAAAAAATTATTGTCCAAAATGTTATATTGGCCGAGGGCCAATCTCCACACATTCAACACCAAGAGCAGTACACAAGCCAAAGTCAGCGCAAACACCAAACCCCAACGCCCAAGCCTCGGGCTCGGGCTCACTTCATCGAATGCATATTGCAAACACGCCATTATATAAAGGTTTTAAAATCCCTTCTCCACGCGAATGTGGTGTTAGCAATATGTAAATTTCCTAGAGGTTGAAAAGAAGAAATCTGCAAAGGTAACCTTAACCAACCGCTTCTAAACCTGGGATCTAGCCCTTCCAGCTTCAGAGAGGGATCTCTCTATCTGTTTTAGCTATGTTTTTAGTTTCAGATATTAGGCTAGGTAAAGAAAACGTTGGTTTTGTTGTAAATGAGTTTTGAAGTTGGTTGAGATGGCCTACACATCCATTGGGCTATGGGGTCTATATTTAAACGAATAATCGATGCAACCAGAAATGCTAAAGAGAACCTCCACAGGGCGAGATAATATACTCACTGGATCTTTATAAATTAAAATGATGGACAAAAGAAAAGATGAGGAAGATAACTTCAACTAACAAGCAGTTAAGAATTTCTTAATTGAAGGTATTAGAAGATGAACATACAACTCTTTAGAATCGGAAATAGCGTATCAGAGATAAATCCTGCAACATAATGCTATTCATAAAGATTAGATTCAGAAAACAAAATGAATACAGAGAAAGAAAAACATTTAACTTAGAAGATCAACGTCACCAATGAACATACGCAAGAATCCTGTAAATGCCTCTTCTTTATTAATGGCCGATCTAAAAAATAGTACAGCTTGATAGCAATAGGATGTGCGAATCAACAACCCTCAATACTTTGAGAGTTGAAGTATTTATAACTCGAATTACAAACATTCCTGTCATAACTGATCAACGTCACCAGTGAACATACGCAAGAATCCTGTAAATGCCTCTTCTTTATTAATGGTCGATCTCAAAAATAGTACATCTTGATAGCAATAGGATGTGCGAATCAACAACCCTCAATACTTCGAGAGTTGAAGTATTTATAACTCGAATTACAAACGTTCCTGTCATAACTGATCAGGACGTGCTCATTCTATTTTTAGTCTAACTACTTTAACTAATCAAAAACTGTTTGATGACTCATTACAACCGCATGCGGAAATTTCTGGGGTAGGTCGTTGGCGAGGTGCTTTCGCAATCTCTCTTGACTGGACCGATGACTGGATGGTGATAGATCATCTGCTAATCTAGTAGATCACACAGTTCTTCCCATCTGATATGACCTGGCCCTGTGACTTTAAACAATCTCCGATACACTTCATCCATGTCCGTATATTTCGCAAATGTAGGCTTGATTGTGAATATGTGTTTAATTTCATGTTGGATACTAATATCCAACTGCAAGGCATCCATGAATTCTTTTCCCGTGATGCTTCCCTGTATCCCTGCAAAATTGGAATTGTCCTTAGACACTTCAACCAACCTTTTCTTGTAATCAGGGAGTGTCATTAACTTGTCATTAATGACCTTCAGGCTAGGAAGTCCCTTCCTCTGGAGAGCATCTATCTTATTGAAAAAATTCTGCACTTCTTGATCCATGACTTGAATCTTCTCCTCAAGCTGGAGCATGAGACCCCT